>CALNHX010004470.1:0-126934 GCA_940337035.1 Agriotes lineatus | reverse complement strand
GTCGACAGTACCCTGTTTGGTTCACGCCTGCAATTATAAGACTGCTTCGGGAAAAACAATCAGCACACAGGCAATTTAAAAGATACAAAACCTTGCACTACTATCATATATTTAGCTTGCTTAGAAAGCGTGTGCGAAACTTAATTAGCTTAAGTCACAAACAGTACTTGTTAGATGTGCAAAATAATATTCGGGAAAATCCTAAAAAATTTTGGTCATTTGTATCTAATAAAAAGCTCTGTGCTGGAATTCCTTCAAATTTGCAATATGCAGGTGCTACGGCCTCCGATGGTCCTGGAATCTGTAATTTATTTTCCACATATTTTCAGTCTGTATTTTCTAGTGAAAAACATGTTGATAATCGTGAAACGATCTATAAAATGGTTACCAATTTATCTATTTCTAATATTACAATTTCTGATAAAACTGTTTTTAAAATTTTAATAGCTCTCGATACGAACAAAGGCGCAGGACCCGATGGCATCCCCGCGCTTTTTATAAAGCAATGTGCTTCAAGCCTATCTATTCCTTTATCCATTCTTTTTAATAAATCATTACGTGAAGGCTGTTGCCCTGCAATCTGGAAAACTTCGCATGTCGTGCCTATATACAAATCTGGCAATAGAGATAACGTTGAAAACTATCGACCTATTTCTAAACTCTGCATTTTTAACAAAGTTTTGGAAAAAATAATTTATAACGTAATTTTTTCGTCGGTAAAACCTTTTATCATTCAGCAACAGCATGGATTTTTTACTGGTAGGTCGGTTAACACTAATTCACTTTCTTATACAGAATATATATTAAAAAGCATGGACAGCCGGCAGCAAGTTGACGCTGTTTATACAGATTTCAGCAAAGCTTTTGATAAAATCAGCCATACAATTTTATTAGCAAAACTTAACTCGATCGGCATCCATGGTAATCTCCTTCGATGGATATCATCATATCTTAGAAATAGATCTCAGCTTGTTGTAGTTAATGGCTATAAATCTGAACCAAAAATTGTTTCGTCAGGTGTTCCTCAAGGGTCGCACCTAGGCCCTTTGTTTTTCATTATTTTTATAAACGATATCTCCCGCTGTTTTCGGTTCACCAAGTTTCTATTGTACGTCGACGATCTTAAAATCTTCACTGTTATCTCCAATATCCAAGATTGTATAAATTTTCAAACCGACTTAAACATTCCGTTTCCTCAAAGAATCAAATATCAAACGGCATGCTTACGAGCACATTTAGGTTACATTCGGAGAAGTTTGTTATCGCAGCTGTAACTATGTAAAAGTATGTTTCCGGCGCCGCTAAGACGCAAAAAAGCTAGTAAAAAGGACATTAACGGTAACGCTAAGTGCCATCTGGGCTTATCCAAAATTATAGAAGTTAAATAAATAAAAATCTAATTTTAACAAATTAAACAAAATATTACTCAAAAAATTGAATGTGTCAAATGGGTGTACACATTACAAATTAAATTAAAGTATCTTCAAATTTATTATTATATTCTAGCAGCATCCATGTCTTATAGGTATAACTGTTGACGATAGTTGATTGGGGGCAGGGTTGAGCCGATTTAAATAATAGTTTTTATATTTTGCCAATGTTATTTAAAAATATGACACAAGGAAAAATGATCTTCAACCATTGATAATTAAACAAAGTTTTATTTAAGCAGAAAACTGTCGTATTGTAACAATATGAGTATAGGTCAGGGGTGGCGAACCAATGGCACGCGTGCCATTGATGGCACGCGGCAAAATAATTTGGGCACGGCCTTAATTAAGGAATTTAGGTACCTCATCGAAACAATTTATTTCTTCGTCTACAGTTGAGGTCATAGTAACAAAGTTTATTGTGAACAAGGCTACCGGTGCCGGAACGGCAACAGACTGCGCGAACGAAATAGGTAGATTTCGCGCGAATTTCTTACCGAACGGATGGGAGTGAGCTACGGAGTGAGCTAGCGCGGGCGACGCGGAGGGACGGCGAGAGGGGCGCTGTTACGCTTAGTTTGTAGTTCGCATGCAGTATTTGAAATAAATAGTTGGATTTTACTTTAAGCATTTATTTTGTAAGTTCTCCCCTGGATCGTTAGGCAGCCCTATTCACATTTATTTTTAAATGTTGAATAAATTTTCTCCTGCGTAGCTAGGCAACCCAATTTTCATCTTGTGATAACATTTTTCAGCAAATTACAGCTATGTTGCTATCAATTTAGACCACTCTGCATTCCAATAGTTTTTCTGGTGGTCCTTTTCCAATTTTTGGGATATTTTGATAACCTGAGTGGAATTGCGTGTGGTAGTATTTCTCGAACAGAGGGACAGACCGATACTAGTGAAACTGTCAGATTGGAACAAAAAAATGGAGATCTTAAGAACTACTAAGAAATTAAAAGGGACAGAAATATGGATCTCAGAGGACTATCCAAAGGAAATACGTGAACAACGCCAAAAACTTGCCCCTTTTGCGAAGCAAGCCCGTGAAAAAGGGCTAAAAGCACAAATTAAGTACAATAAACTCATAGTAAACGGGAAGGGTTATACGCTTAACGAATTACAGACCAACGCATCTGTAAAAGAGTCTTACGAAGGCGATAAGGCTTCGAGAGCTAGAACATCGAGTATGAGGTCGCCAAGGAACACTGAAGATGAAGAATTCAGGAAACAAATGAGGACTATCACAAGTACAGGAAGGAGAGCAAAAAACTATTAAAAGAAAACCGGACGGAGGAAAGGATGACGGACCGCGACGATATGGACAATGAGAATAGGCTAACAATATTAAAAAAAAAAAAAAAAATACGTAAGTGTTCGCAGAAGCAGAGAAAATGTACTCTTCTGGCTACTTGGAATGTCTTAAGTTTATATCGAGCAGGGGCTTTAGAAAATCTGAAGCTGGAGATTAACCGCTACAAATTAGACATAGTGGCTGTTCAGGAAATGAGATGGAAGGAAAGCGGGATAATAGAGTCAGGAAATTATTTGATAGCAAGTAGTGCAGCAAAAAATGGACAGTTCGGTGTAGGTTTTGTGATAAATAATAACCTCAAAGGGAAAATCATGCAGTTTCAACCGATAAATGAGAGGATAGCAGTTTTAAGGATTAAAGCAAGGTTCGCGAACATATCTTTTTGTAATGTTCATGCTCCTACAGAGGAAAAGGAAGAAGAAATGAAGGAGGTTTTTTATGCTCAGGTGCAAGAAATATTAAACAAAATCCCACGGCATGATGTCAGAATCCTATTAGGAGATTTTAACACGAGAATAGGTAAAGAAGCACATTACCAGAAAATAACCGGAAGACATAGTCTGCATGAGGTCAGTAGTGACAACAGATCAAGAGTGATAGATTTAGCGGGAAGTAATGATATGGTTGTCTGCAGCACTAGATTTCAGCACAAAAGAATTCATAAAGAAACATGGATGCACCCCGACGGGATAACAAGAAATCAGATAGATCATATATTAATAGACGCGAGACATGTATCAGATATGCAGGATGTGAGGAGCTTTAGAGGGGCTGACTGTGGCTCTGACCATTTTCTGGTGTGCGCCAAGTATAAACAAAAGATAGCAACTAGAAAAGAACAGCGAGGGAAAGTAAGAGAAAAGTACGATACAGACAAACTGAAATTGGAAGAAACAATAGTAGCAAAGTACGCGCAGAAAATATCAGACAAGCTGAAAAGGAATAGCGAAAGAAAAGAGAATAAAGGTGAAAGGGGCATAGAAGAAGAATGGGAACAAGTAAAGAGTGCATTAATTAAAACAGCAGAAGAAATATTAGGGAAAGAAAAAATCGATAAACGAGGAAAGATGTGGTATGATGAAGAATGCAGGGAAGCGATCAAGGAAAGAAATGCAGCTCGGATCAAGATGATGAGCCTAGTAAATGAAGAAAATAAGGAAGCATATAAAAAAAGCAGAGAGAAAGCAAACAAGATATGTCGTAGGAAAAAAAGGGAGTATGAGAAACAAGCGATCCTAAAGCTGGAAGACCCAGAACAACAGAAGAATAAAAGAGAATTTTATAAAGCAGTAAAAACGCAAAAAAAGGGCTACCAACCCAGAGTGAATTTATATAAAGACACAGAAGGAAACCTAGTAGGAAGTAAACAACAATATATGAAGCTATGGAAGGAATATTTTGAAGCCCTTTTGAACCCCGAAGTAAACCGTGGTGAGGAACTGGTAGCAACAGTACCCAAACAGAAAAGGGCAAATGAAGAAATAGAGTTGCCAACAGAAGACGAGGTTCAAGAAATAATCTATAATCAAAAAAATAATAAAGCGCCAGGAACAGATCAGGTAACAGGGGAAATGATAAAATACGGGGGAAAAGATCTGGGAAAAGAAATATACCGGCTTATCAAAAGGATGTGGCAAGAAGAAGATATGCCAAGCAGCTGGAGGAAAGCATTAATCTGCCCCTTACATAAAAAAGGTGACAAAAGTGTACTACAAAACTACAGGGGAATAGCACTGTTAAACGTTGGGTATAAGATTTTAAGCATAACAATAGCGAAAAGGCTAGAAGTAATAATGGAAAGAGAAGTAGGCGAGTACCAATGTGGCTTTAGAAGAGGTAGATCAACGCTGGAGCATATCTTTACGATGAGACAGATTTTAGAAAAAAGTTACGAGCAGGATATCACCCTCTACCTCCTTTTTATTGATTTCAGCAAAGCTTATGATACTGTAATAAGAGAAGAAATGTATATAGTGCTAGAAGAGTTAAATGTGCCAGATAAAATAATAAACATGGTAAAGATGTGTCTTAAAGATGCCAACGCAATAGTAAGAGTACAAGACCAGTTATCGGATGGTTTTGGGATAAACGAAGGTTTGAGACAGGGTGATCCCCTCTCAACCTTACTGTTTAATTTGGTCCTAGAAGGAATATTAAGGAGAGCGCACATTAATACGAGCGGCACAATCATAAATAGAATGTTTCATATCCTCGCCTACGCAGATGATGTGGTCATAATTGCAAGAACAATCAAGGAGTTAAAAGAGGTATATGAACACCTAGAACAAAGTGCAGCCAAGGTAGGGCTTCGAGTCAATGAAACAAAGTGTAAATATATGATCACAGCAAGAAGGAGTTCCGTACAACGACAGGCTCTAGAAATAAATCAAAACAACTTCGAGCAGGTGACAGATTTTAAGTACCTCGGGGCAGTAATAAATGAAATGAATCTAGTTACACAAGATATAGCAGTAAGACTGGCGGCAGCAAACAGAAGCTATTACGCACTAAAGCATGTTTTCAAAGCCAAGGATATATCCATTAACACAAAGTTAACAGTGTATAAAACCATTCTAAGACCAATCGCAGTGTATGGGGCGGAAGCGTGGACTTTGGACAAAAGACAAATAGAAACTTTGAATAGGTGGGAACGGAAGGTGCTAAGAGATATTTTCGGACCAGTGGAAGAAAATGGGGAATGGCGAAGAAGATATAATTATGAGTTACGGGACAGATATAACGCACCAAGTATAGTGAGTGAAATTAAAAGCAGCAGGTTGGGGTGGTTGGGTCACCTACAGAGGATGAAGGAAGAAAGGAGTGCTAGGAGAATTTTCACTGGGAAACTTGTAGGAAGGCGACCAAGGGCAAGACCAAGGGCGAGATGGCTAGATATGGTGGAAATGGATCTGAAGGCAGTAGGAGTCAACAACTGGAGAACACTAGCAAAGGACCGGTTCAAATGGAGAAGCATAAGAGGGAAAGTGAAAGAAGTGCAAGACCAGGCGCAGATCTAACTAGTCTGTCCAAGTGTCAATAAGTTGGGAAGCTCGAAAGGGAGGCCATGGTCCTAAAAGGACCGTTAATGGCCAAGGAGTAAGTAAGTAAGTATTTCTCAACCTTTTCCATCGCAGCCTTCGCTTGAATAAGTTGGTTGCCCCTCGGCTTCGTGCTTCACCAGCTTAATTATAGCTTGGTTCATTTGTGAGGGAGAATTTGAAAGCAACTAAAGCCCACTGAACGTTAGGATAATTGTTTATGGTTGCAATCCTTACGTTGTTTGCACGGCACTCCAGGCTGTCCGTCAGCTCCAGGTTAGTCTTCTTCAGCTCCCGCCGTTTAGCTCAGTTATGTACCTAGGGATTAGCCTATTTCTACCTGGCATTATTTGATGGCACGTTATGGCCTGATTAACCATTTCTTTAGAAAAATGGCACGTAGATCAATAAAGGTTCGCCACCCCTGGTATAGGTAATACAGTTGTTGCCCGATAATTCGAATCAATTAAAACCAGCCCAATTCGTAGCATGGAAATATCAGGATTACTGTATTCATTAATGAATTCGAGTATGTTTAATTACTACCGAGCAATTAAGAGTCAAAATATCAACGCCAGTGTCATATGTTTCCTGCGTTTCAGCTGATTCAAGGTTTGACATCATAAATAAGTGCATGATAAAACAGTAAACGTAATAGAGTTTTCTAAGAGAGTACGAGTAAAATAAAACGGCAAAACGTATTTTACTAAGAAATAACCGGAATATGTATGTGCGTATTATTAGTTGGATATTACAAATTAAAAACTATGAAATAAAAAATCTAATTTTAGTATGTTTTAAATTGTTTTGTTTTTTAATTACGATGACAAACGTTTTAATGCTTATCTTACCGTTTTACCTCATCTTGCTTTTGTTTTAGTATGTTCCTGATCGTAATTCCGCATTGTTGAGTTCCGTCTACTTTAGCCACTTTTTCGCATAATGATAACGTTTGGTAAGCGGCACCATTGTTAATCAAAACATGCATTGGCATTCACGAACGACCAAACAATGTACATGCACCGTCCCTAAACGAAAATTTGCTGTAATCTGCAAAATTTTTAATTGGTTAACCCAATTCGGATTGCGCTATCCTTATATGGACGCAGGTGATGCTCCAGATTAGGGTGAATTTCGGATAACTGAATTTCGGATTAACGGGTAGAAATTACTATATTACTAAATGCTAAAAACTTCTAAAATACACCTTGAAACAAAAGTAAGGTGTAGTACAACAGTTATAGATTTTTGTAAACTACATAATAAAAGAAGGTTAATGTACTTTGCTGTTTTTTTATCGGTCACATAAAACAGTTACTGATAAAATACAGACAAATCGTCCATTCTGCTGTATAGGAAAATGTCGAAATTTTTAAATATTTTAGTAGGGATTTACATTTAATGATATGTTTTTCGGACTTTTTCCACTGTCTAGGGTGTAAATCACACAACGTTTCGGGAGTTTTGTTCTACTCCCGTCTTCAGGTGTTCCTGGTTAGTCCTGAGAAGGACTTATATTCTACGTTTTTCTCCGTAAATTTGTGCCTCCCCCGGGGTTTGAACCCGGGACCGCTGATCGCTAGTCTGCCACTCTAACCACTAGGCCACCAGGACTAACCAGGAACACCTGAAGACGGGAGTAGAACAAAACTCCCGAAACGTTGTGTGATTTACACCCTAGACAGTGGAAAAAGTCCGAAAAACATATCATAATAGACCACTGCCAAAAAATGACATTCAGAAAAAAAAAAAAAAATTTACATTTAAAGCGGTTACAAAACTGATTCTGGTACACACCGTTACTTCGTGCATGTATGCATTTTCATAAACTGACATTAATAAAGAAAAATAAGAAAATAGGTAAATGTTTGATTTAAATCTAAAAAATTCAATTTAAATGAATAAAAATCTTTTGGTTTTTTCTAAAGATCTTAATTTTTATCAACCCTGGTTGGGAGGTCTAGCCCTCCCCAGCCAATGACTTGCTAAATAAAGCCCGGCCTCACCAATCCCGGCCAGCAAGATCTTTTAAAAGCACCAATGGCGATTCGAACATCTGATATCTCCTACTTTTCGTCGAAACCCGACGGAGCTGAAATTTTTCCAGTCAATTACCAGAAGTAAATTGGGCAAAACGAGTGCTCGCTTGTCAAGTTGAGTTGCGAGTAAATTCCCGCTTAGGGGTGGTGACCATTCAAAGGGTTAAGTTGTGTACAAGTGGGCGAGAATTTTTTACCGTAAGACGCTCTCTTCAAATCGTTGTAGGCGGAATAACCTGGAAATTCCATTGTGCCCAAAAGTTTATTAGGGGAAGAGCGTTTGCTGAAACTCCCATTATATTGCACGTATTGTCGTTCTTTTCTTGAGAATTCAACATTACTTTCCTGATTGGAAATCACCTCCTTGTTCGTTGGAACCCATGTTTACGCTGTCGCCAATTTCTCCCGATTTGACCTGCAAGCTACCAGAGGTTTTTATGCGACAGAATCAATGGCGCTTTACGGACATCAGTCAAGCAGCCGCTAGTATCATAGATAGGTACTGTGCTATAATATTTAATAGCTAATTTCGATACTACCACTTGAAGTGTATGCGAACAGATTAAATAGATAGTGGCGCTCTCCAAAGACACTGAACAAAGCCGTGATTTATTCATGAACTTTGGTTTTTAAATGATTTAAGATACATATACAGCTCCTTCATGGGGTGTTAGTGCCTCACCATTATTATTATTATACATAAATGTTTTGACAAGAATCAATAGCTATTTCTTTTTAGCAACATGTAAACCCCTTATGACGTCATATAGGAGTATTGACAAACTTTGACCAGTTAATCCTTGTGTGTTATATATTGCTGTGTTTTAAGGTTTTACAAGCTTACGCCGTAGGTCACCAATACTTGCTATGATCTCGCTATTACATAATAGCGTATACTTAATAAAAACTTAATCTCTGTGTTCTCTCATATTTTTAAATGAATCTGTAACTTACGTTATCATTTTTTGAGCATGTGTTAGAATTAATTGCTTTAATCAAACTCTTATCTCAGACTGCTGTTATAATGTAAAGTTAATGCAATACGAGTTATCTGAATACACTCAATTAAATCAACCACACGTAAAGGCAAAAACATTAATTTATTAGTCAAGTAAATAAAAACATGAGTATACACATCGACATAATTGAAATTCATTAATAATCTGGTCGCTATGTGGATTCCTATTTTTAATCAACAAATCAAATTGCTTTGGTTTTAACTTTTAGTAAAATATAATACTGTAAACAACTGCTTAGTAATAAGCTGTTACGTTTAGTTGCTGACGCTTAAAAAAACAAAGCAATTGTTACAAGGAAAATTTTAGTATACTTATACGTATTTTATCAATAAAATGCCTTTTTTAATGTCTGAACTCTAGTTTTTTACGTTTTTTTTTTTCTATATAGAAATTAAGTATAACGCACTCACGATTCGATACTGCGCTGCTGCTTACTGTAATGCTGCTGCTCTCAGTGAATTTACGCTTCATAGCGTATCTCCAATTTTTCTGAAACGCTTGTAGATGTCTTGGTGGGCTGAATTCGGACATGCTACCCCATTGTTGACCTTGACTACTCAGTAAACTGCTATTAAATTGTTTTGAATGCATCTAGTTCGACGACTCGTTTCAACATTGTTTTATTTTACTTTTACACGATTCTAAATCACTACACAGTGCGTGGTAATTAATAATACGTTCTAAATTAACACTTTTACAATAGGTGCGTATTTAATGCCCAATAACCGCTCAAACAATTAAATTCGAAAGAGCTAACACCCGTATTCATAGTCGTTCGCCAGCGGATCGCCGGCGACTCGCCGGAGTTTCGTTATGAATAGTATGTTGGCGGCACTGTACGTCTATGTCAAATTCGAGGTGATCAGGTTAGGTTTTCAGTCAGTTTTGACAGAAACTGACACAAAATATAACCTGCTAACCTCGAATTTGACATAGACTTACAGTGACGCCAACATACTATTCATAACGAAACTCTGGCGAGTCGCCGGCGATCCGCTGGCGAACGACTATGAATACGGGCGTCAGACTATCTAACCTAGCTTGCTGAAAAAAGTTTCGCCTTTTTTACATCAATAACGCATAACCGTTATTATCGCCATACCGGCCAATTGGTTGTAAGTAACAGCTCCTTTGATTTAATTAACAAAAACTGCTGTCAACGCAACCTTTAAAGTCTTCTATTTTTAGGATATAACTGACTTTTCTAATAAAACACATTTTTCGAAATTTTACGTTAGTTCAGATTGCTATAGATTGCCATCCTAACTCAGGTAAGTGAAACTATTTCAATACATTATTTGCTATATATTACTAATAAGATGCTTTTTCAGATTGCAACTGTCACTGCGCGGACAAACTATTTGGGATGTCAGCAGGTATTTTCAATGAATCCCAATTCTGGGTATAATTCAACGCCTGGCTTTGCATTAATAGGATACAACACATCTTATTAAATAAATCTATTAACTTTAATAGCTCAATAAGGCTTTATAGTTTCATTTTATGCTAAATTCAAAGCGCCAGCTCAACTATTGCATAGGTTAATTCTTTGAAATCAAAGTTTTTAACGCATGACCTATATAATTCTGTTTCAGATTATCTTTTCTAATAAGAGGTCAATACATGATCTTTACAAATTCACCAGAGAGTAAGCTTTTTGCTTTAGTTAGTCCATTTATAATTAAATTACTTAATTCATAAGCTGTTAGTTTTAAACCTTTATTTATATTTATGCGAAATCGTAACATAGCAATATATTTAAAATGACTATAGGCAGGTTAAATTAATCTTTCATTCTTCATTGAGATTGAATGCGACGTTCCATTGTATTTCTTTTTGCTAAGGGTTTTAGCGACCTGCAGGAGAAAAGTAAAAAGGTAAGTCCGTGGAGGCGCCAAGCTGGGCCATAGCACATCGCTGTTAATAATCCGAAAGACTGTTTCCCCACTTCAGGTTTCAAGGGATCTCTTAAAGATATTTTTAAAGTCTGTGGCGCCCCTTTTAACATAATTAACCAATTTACCACAACATCGCCCTAACTACGCCTATTGTATCGAACCACTCCCTTCCCGACGAGCAGCAGGCAAAACTCCTGTTACAGGGACATTTGTAACATAGTTAGGGCATATATTTTGCTTGTGTAGTTTCGAATTGTCTATTTAATTTACTGATCAAAACAGTGGCACAAGTTACGAATCTTCCTGTTTAACGGGGGCCGAGAGGCGCTATTTTATTTCCCAGGTAGCAGAATTTTATGCAGTCAACGCCCTGAAGCTTAATACCGATTTCCCCTGTAACAACATAATATCAGAGACTATATCAAATAGAGAAATGGTTAATAAAAAAGATGTAGTGTAGTGTTACTGCTATTTTTCATAAAACGGTCATGGCGTACCAATTCTTGCAAGTAGCATTCCTTCATTTTATTTAATTGAAAAGAAAAAAGTTATAGCTTGTCTAAGAAGACTATACCTGATTGAATTTTTGATTTGGATTGACGTTTTCAAATCATTGCCTATAGTTTTAAAATAAAAACCGTAGTTGGACACTATTAAACACACTTTTTTTAGTTTACAAAATGTTGGAAAAATTTCTACAAATAAAGGATTTATATTTTTTGCTTTATGAGATTAAAAATAAAAAGAAGAAATGGAATGAGATAAGTGGTAAGTGTGAACCAATTTCAATCAAATGGTTCAATAAAGTTCCATTCTAGTGTTACCGTAGTAATGAAAATAATATGAAAGCCAAGTATGCATTAATTTATTTTTCCATTGATCGTTTATTTATTGGTTTCATTAATGTATAGAAAATCGTCTATGAATGAATGATTTTTAAAAATCGTTTATTAATAACCCCTACTAATGAATGATTTTTTATTAATAGACGATTTTGGTATAGGTAATCAAAATGTCTCGATTATTAATCGTTCTCATTAACATACTTGTTTGTTAAATAACTATTTTCTGTTAATCGTTTATTTATATGTTTTATTAATGTATAGGAAGTTTTTTATTAATGACCTCTATTAACGAATGATTTTCTATTCTCACTTTAAGTTAAAATTTTTATCAGGGAATAAAATTTGATTTTGTCCAATTTAATAAGATATGATCAACGGAAAAATATTTTAACTAACTCGTGGGTGAAGGGGTGATTAATAATCTCAACAAATATCTCACTTATTAATCACCCTCATTGTTGTGGCCAGACCATATTTTTAAATTTATTTTGAATTTGTGTTCCCGCGCGTATTTGCTGTTTCCGGCTGCATGCGTATGACTCGCGCAGTATTCCGCCGATTTGCGGCACTCAACTGACTTCTTCCGCTACGCTGTCAGCGGCCGGTCACACCAAGCATCGCTGCGCCCATTTAAGTAAACTGTCCTAATTGCCAATGATTATTAAACGAATAAACAAGTGATCAGGGTTTTAATCAACAACATACAGTCCGCTTAATTTCCCCTGAAGAAACATGGTCATTCGAGCCGTATGGAGCATCGCACATGGTCAACTTCAACGAGGTGATTAGCGACAGCATGCCGTAAACGTTGCAGACAGCGGAGGGCGCACGACAAAAACACCGGATAAATGTGAGCAAATTCCTTTCTTTCTTATCCTTAATTGTGATTTGAGATTTGTTTCAATGTTGAGTTCACATTTATAAGAGAAATTGCCAAGCATTCTGGCACGTCCTCAATTATGTTTAACTGCTTTTTACCCATATGTTTGATCTGAATAAAGGATTAATACAATTTTCATTGAAAGCACAAATAAGCGTATTTTCGTAATTTCTTAATCAAAGCAAATAATAGTGTGAAGGGAAAATTATGAGAAGCTCTTCGCGCATTATTTAGTTGCATATTTACTTTGGGAGTGGTAAATAAGTTTGCCCTCATTTCGTGATAAGAAATTAAATTTTTCGCTGTGTTTATTCATTTATGTTGTATTGGCTCTGTTCCAATTAATGCTCGGTTGTTTATCGGCAATTAATGTTGTATTGGCTTTGTTCCAATTAACGCTCGGTTGTTAATCAACCAATAATTCTGTATTGGCTTCGTTCCAATTAACGCTCGGTTGTTAATCAACCAATAATAATTCTGTATTGGCTTTGTTCCAATCAATGCTGGGTTGTGTAATCTACCCTGTGTAACGCTATTTTCTTAATTTAAAACTTTGTTGTTTTACTGACTAATCACGCAAAAGTTTTGTAGTTCATGATTCACAAAATGGATCATATTCCTGAAAGAAATGCTTTAAAAGCACGCTTAACTCGATTTGAGGAAACTTTAGAAAAATTAAAAGCAACATTTAGTATAGACAAAAATCTAATTACTGAAATTGATGTCGAAACTTTTAGTTTACAATATGAAGCGCTAATCCCAGTGCTACATACATTTCGTGACTTGCAACAAAAAATAGAGCGGTCAAGTACAAATATTAAAGCTGAATACGATGAAACCGGTTCATTTGAAGAAAAATATTATTTTTTAATTGCTTCTTCGAAATTGTTTTTGAGAAATTTCAAAGTAGATTCAAGGGCTGCAAGTCCCGCAGGATCAAATCAAGGTTTGGTAAGGTCATCCAATGGAATGAACTTTGTGAACTTGCCAACCATAAAACTTCAAATTTACAACGGTAACCCAGAAGAGTGGTTAAGTTTTAGGGACATGTTTAAAAGTTTAATACATGAAAATTCGGATTTAACTGAAGTGCAAAAATTGCACTATTTGCGTACCTCTTTAACCGGAAAGGCTTGCGATTCAATTAAAAATTTGCCAATTACATCTGATAATTATGAAATAGCATGGAAAAGTCTTAATGATAGGTACAATAATTCTAAAGTTTTGATATATCATCACTTAAAAGCATTGTTCAATCTGGAAAATATGGTTAAGGAGTCATCAGGTAAATTGAGAGAATTAATTGACGCGTTTAATAAAAATTTGAGATCTGTTGACGCACTCATAGATCAAAGCGAACAAAGAAACGCACTTCTAGTTCATCTCCTTTATTCAAAGTTAGATCCTACGACCACGCGAGAATTTGAAAGCTCAAATGGACATAACATGGTTCCATCCTTAAAGGACTTAATTGATTTTCTTGAAAAGAAAGCATCTTTGCTGGAAACAATTGATGAAAAAAGTTCAAAATTGAATAGTCGTAAGGAAACGCATTCAAGGTCATTAATGTCTTCACAAATTTCTTGTAATTATTGTAAGGGTTCTCACTTAATTTACAAGTGCGATGAGTTCAAAAATTTAAGTGTAGATAACCGCATTGCCAAGTCAAAGGGTAATGGCTTGTGCACAAACTGTTTAGCTAAAGGCCACATCAAAAAGGATTGTAAATCATCTTACAGATGCCGAACTTGTAAAGCAAAACATAACACATTATTGCACCTTGAAAAGGAATCTGATTCAACTGTTTCTAGAAATGAAAACAATGTTCAAAAATCTGAAATAGTATCTTCGTTTGTTTCACATAATACAAATGTTCTTTTGTCAACAGCTATTGTAAATGCACGTGATTCTCATGGTAAAATTCATCATGTAAGAATTCTATTGGATTCGGGAAGTCAAAGTAATTTTGTAACCGAAAAATGCGCTCAGCGGCTAGGTCTAAAAAGGAACAAAGTTGAAATTAATGTGATGGGTTTGGCAAATTCGCTATCCCAAGTTAAATCGAAGTGTACAGTCAAGTTAATGGCGGCACATTCCAAGTTTAATGTTGATATTTGTTGTTTGATTATACCTACAATTACGGGCGCTATCCCAAATAGTCCTGTGAATATTTCTCATTTGAAAATTCCTTCAAACATTCATCTAGCTGATTCTAATTTCCAAAGGCCAGCTGAGATCGACATTCTTATAGGTGCCTCATGTTTCTATGATTTGTTGTGTGTAGGGCAAATTTCACTCGGGAAAGGTCAACCTAAATTACAAAAAACACGTTTTGGTTGGATTGCAAGTGGTCATGTGGGCTATCCCTCAATGACCTCAAATGAAGTAAAATGCAACTTTACTTATTCTTCTGTAAATGTTGAGGATCAGATTGCCAAGTTCTGGCAAATGGAGGAAATTCCTATGAAAAAGGCTTTTTCCGTCGAGGAAAATGAATGTGAAAATCATTTCGTGAGAAATACTACACGCGATAGCGATGGTAGATTTATTGTTAAGATTCCTTTGAAAGAATCTCCTTCAAGGTTGGGCGATTCTTATAATCAAGCCGAAAAATGTTTAATTTCACTTGAAAAACGGTTTAAGAACGATGACGTGTTGCGTGGTAGGTACTCACAGTTCATGCATGAATATGCTGAGTTGGGTCACATGACTCTTTCAGAAAAGGATGACACCGCAAATTCTTATTTTCTTCCGCATCATGGTGTAATTCGTGAAGACAAAGTCAGTACCAAGCTGAGAGTTGTTTTCAATGGCTCAATGGCTACAGATACAGGTTATGCACTTAATGACCTTCAAATGGTAGGGCCTGTTATACAGCGAGATTTAATTTCAATTTTAATTGACTTTCGGTCATATACTTATGTTTTCTCTGCTGACATTGAAAAAATGTACAGGCAGGTAGTAGTTTGTCCCTCGCAAAGATACTTACAAAGAATTTTGTGGAGACCCAATCCGAATGAGAAGGTCAAGACTTACGACATGAATCGATTGGTTTATGGTACCGCTTCGGCGTCCTTTTTGGCAATACGTAGCCTATCCCAATTAGGTTATGATTGCAAGGATACACATCCCAAAATTTCTGAAATTATATTGAATAATTTTTATGTCGATGATTTGCTTGCTGGTGCAAACTCGCTTGCAGAAGCGCAGGAGATTTGCATGAGCATAACTGATATCTTGAACTCTGGTTGTTTTCCATTGAGAAAATGGATCTCAAATGATCCTCGTGTCTTAAAGGATGTAAATCCTGAATATATCATCCACACCTCTTGAACCTTGGGTCAAGCGAATGTACAAAAACGCTTGGAATAGCATGGGTTTTTCAATCAGATCAGTTGGTTTATTCAATTTCTCGAAGTCTGCTTGAAAAAGTGACTAAGCGAATAATTCTTTCTGAATTGTCTCAAGTTTTCGACCCCTCGGTCTTCTCGCGCCTGTCACGGTGGTCGCAAAATGATTATGCAACAGTTGTGGTTGCAACGTTTGGACTGGGATGAAAGCGTCCCCTCCGATATCCATCAAAAATGGGTTCAATTCCGTTCCGAACTTGTCAAACTAAGCACTGTGAAAATTCCTAGACATGTTATGTGTGACAATCCGAAATATGTAGACATACATGGATTTTGCGATGCAAGTACCCTTGCATATGGCAGTTGTGTTTATGTTCGATCTGTTTCTCAAAATGATATAGTATCTTGTCGTCTTTTATGTTCAAAGGGCAAGGTAGCCCCATTGAAAACAATAACGATTCCAAAGTTGGAACTGTCTGGTGCCTTAACCTTAAGTCGCCTAGTAGACAATGTTTTAAAGTCCTTAAGTTCAAACCCAAAAACGTGTACTTGTGGACAGACTCTACAGTGGTACTTGGTTGGCTTAAAACTCAACCTAACTTGTTAAAGACATTTGTAGCACATCGTGTCGCTGAAATTCAATCTCTGACCAGTACATTTTTCTGGTTGCATGTTCCTACCAATGTCAATCCTGCAGATTTGTTGTCGAGAGGAGTACCTCCTTCTCAAATTCAAGAATGAATTATGGTGGAATGGGCCTGACTTTCTGTATTTTTCTCCGCATCAATGGCCTAAATTGAATCAAGCTCCTGAAAGGCTTCCTGAATTGAAGAAAAATGCTCAAGCGTTTGCGTCATCAATGTTGAAAGATTTCAATTGAAAATTACTCAAACTTAAATACTCTAAAAGAATAATTGCCATTTGTTTAAGATTCAAGCATAATTGTCTTAACCCCACGAAAAAGCGTACGGGTTCGCTGACAAGAAAAGAAGTCGATGAAGCTCTTTTGTGTTTAGTAAAAATATCCCAACGCGAATCGTTTCCAAATGAGTATACTTTGTTAAAGGAAAAAAGGGAAATTCCTTCATCAAGTAGTGTCTTAAGTCTTTCCCCATTTCTAGATAAAAATAATTTAATTCGTGTTGGTGGGAGAATTCAAATTCTGACTTTGAGTTTAACAAAAAGCATCCCTTTCTTATTCGGAAATCATCGTTTGTCAAAACTGATATTCGAGCATGAACATAAACGTTTGTTACATGCTGGCCCTCAGCTTTTGCTATATACCATAGCGAGACATTTTGGCCTACTAACGGTAGAAATCTAGCCAAAAAAGTTGTGCATGATTGCGTGAGGTGCTTTCGAGCTTCTCCAGAGGAATCAATCCTGTGATGGGTAATTTGCCTGAAGATAGAGTTTCTCAGAGTTTTCTTTCGCGATTGTGGGCACGATTATGCTGGTCCCTTATTACTCAAAAATAGAAAAGGACGAGGTAGCAAAACCTCAAAATGCTATATCTGTGTTTCATTTGTTTTGCAACAAAAGCAGTTCATATAGAACTAGTTTCAGATTTGACTAGCAATTGTTTTTATTGGCGTTGAAACGTTTTGTTTCTCGCAGAGGCAAACCGACTAAAATTTACTCAGACAATGGTACAAACTATGTTGGTGCCAATTCAAACTGAAAGACATGATTAAATTCATTCGTAAAAATATAAAGAATTGTCTCAATTAGCTCAAGATTTTGGTATAGAATGGCATTTTATACCACCGCATTCCCACACTTTGGTGGTTTGTGGGAAGCCGGTGTAAAAGTATAAAACATCATTTGAGGAGAGTGGCGGAAACGCGTTGCTAACATTGAAGAGTTGTACACTCTTTTGTCTCAAATTGAATCGATCTTAAATTCACGACACTCTCTCCTCTGTCTCCGGACCCCAATGATTTTTCCTGTCTAACTCCTGCTCATTTTCTGGTTGGACGCCCTCTCACTGCGACTCCTGAGGCTGACGTAACAACTACGCCTGAGAACCGGCTCCAGCAATACGAACGAGTGAAGCAGATTCATCAAAACTTCTGGAAGCGATGCATCTCGAATACATTAGCGAGCTGCAAAATCGCGTCAAGTGGCGCAAGAACAATGGTGTGCTTCAAGCCAACAACTCGTCTTGGTCAAAGAAGATGGCATACCTCCCCTCCTATGGCGCCTTGGACGCGTCACGAAGGTCCATTCTGGAAAAGATGGCCTCAACCGAGTGGCCACAGTGCTCACTCCCTCTGGAACTATTCAACGCTCGTTTGCAAAGCTTTGTCCGCTCCCTTACAATAAAAAGGACACTAGCTGGATCCACGTTTAAGTGATAAAAATGTGAAATGTGTGTCAATGTTCTTCATCAATCGATTTACTATAGTACATGTTTTGTTATTGTTATTTGTTTATGATCTTTGTATTTTTGTAGAACGCCTTATCGTTTCAAGGTGGTCGCTATGTTGTGGCCAGACCATATTTTTAAATTTATTTGAATTTGTGTTCCGCGCGTATTTGCTGTTTCCGGCTGCATGCGTTGACTCGCGCAGTATTCCGCCGATTTGCGGCACTCAACTGACTTCTTCCGCTACGCTGTCAGCGGCCGGTCACACCAAGCATCGCTGCGCCCATTAAGTAACTGTCCTAATTGCCAATGATTATTAAACGAATAAACAAGTGATCAGGGTTTTAATCAACAACATACAGTCCGCTTAATTCCCTGAAGAACACTCATTAATAGACTTATTTGTTAGGTAACTATTTCAATACCATTAAGAAATGTCACACTTTTCAAGTGCTATTTTAATGCGAAAGGTACTTCTTTCTTATCAAGACAAACCTGTTTTCGCATTTTGTTAAATAATGTGCTATTTCACTAAATCAAAATCGATTAATAAATGTGCTATTTCACTAAATTCAAAATCGATTAATAAAGTGGCACTTTGGAGCATAGAAATATCACTGTATTATATGGTAATGTCACTGTCAAATTCGAGATTAGCAGATTAGGTTTTGTGTCAAAACTAACGCAAAACCTAGCCTGCTAACCTCGAATTTGACATATTATATGGTATAATATTATATAATATATAATATTTGGTATAATACTTTTATGTAAATGTTTGTTTATAAATAATAATACAAAATGCGAAAAAATAGTATATACACTTCATAAGAAAAGTAGTTTTACTAAACTTATATAGCTTTTTAAATTATTCGCTCGCTTCGCTTGCTCATACTGAATCAAGGTATATTCGTTTAGTAAAACTTGACTTTTCTAAACTTGTTGTGTAATAGACTATTATGTAATATAGTAATCCTAATTGACATTTAACGTAATTTTTTATATTCACTGTATTTCATAGATTCTATTGGAGATAAAATATTATAGGATACATCTTTGGTCAATCGCAGATATTAAAACACTCGCTCCGCTCATGTTTTAATTATGACCCGTTCGTGACTAGAGAGCAGCTTTACGCACTTGTATCATTCATTCTAACATGTGAGCAAACAAAAGTAACTAACGCTACTTGTTCTATACTTATTTATGCTTCATAAAGAATACAGCGTGTCCAAGATAAGAGGGGCCAGTATGGGGATCTCGTTAATAGTAAGAAATACAAATTTGGTTAAATTTGGCATAATGTATGGTACATTGTTGAATTTAGAATAAAAAAAAACTTAGCCGCGCATGTACGGCTGAAAACCAAACTTACAAAATTTCACCGGAAAAATTAATTGCATAATCGGAATCAGAAAATATATCTGTTTTATTTAGATTTTTATACTGATTCCGAATATGCCACTCAATTTTCGAAAACTCTCTCTCTCTCTCTCTCTCTCTCTCCATGCAATATTTTTTTTATCTGTTAATCACGTGACTAA
This sequence comes from Agriotes lineatus, assembly GCA_940337035.1. Classification (NCBI taxonomy): domain Eukaryota; kingdom Metazoa; phylum Arthropoda; class Insecta; order Coleoptera; family Elateridae; genus Agriotes; species Agriotes lineatus. Next base: position 107,205 of record CALNHX010004470.1, on the reverse strand, counting down.
ACAAGGTTCACTCATAAGCAACGTTAAGTTATATTTAAAAATTAACAAAATAAAGAAAATTCGGATTTTTAAAAAATCAAATATCTCGAAAACTATTCAAGATATCGTGAAATGAGTGACATATTTGGAATCAGGAGAGAAAACTACATAAAATTGATATTAAAGCCTAAAATGTGAAAATTCGAACATTAAAGTCGAATATTTCGAAAACGAGTTGAGATATCGAAAAGCCAGTGGTGGATTCGGATTCAGGGGACAAAAATACATAGGAATCCACCATCAGTTGTATTCTGCCTTAACGGGAACCGTGCGACAGACACACAGACACAGCGATCATAGTAACCACTTACTTTGTAAGTTTGGTTGAAAACGCTTCTACAATTTGACATCAGAAAATACGGACCATATTTAAAAATGTCCAAAACGTCGAATTAGTGGGCGTGTACCAAACGTCAAAGATGTCGAAATCACCAATTCCTGTTAGTGGGTATGGTACAAATTAAGGATGCAGAATATTTTACGGCCAAACAAATAGCGAGAATTGTTTTCAAGTTGTTATTTCTAAGTTACAACAATAATAAATTCAACTAGCAATTGCTGCCAGCATAAACAACACCTGTAATCTAATAGTTGATATTCTAACTACAATTTTTGATATCTCGTGTGCATTTTTGTGATTGAGTATTGAGGGTGGTGTCATTTTGTTTCTTATGCTGGGACCCGCGACTGGGATGAGCGAGGGGGCTATTTGGGGATAAGTTATTATTTTAAAATATAAATAAAGTAAATATGTTTTAAAAACCATAATATCTATTTCATATTCTATATCGCGCATATACTGCAACTTATAATCTAATAAAATAAAGTGATAATTGACCGTCATTGAATCCAAAATGGCGAACTTTAATTTTTTTATTTAAAAAACTCTTTGAATATAAAACAACAGGAAGGAGCATTTAGCAGATGAGGTTGCGTCGAGAATAGAGGTTGCATATGTCGGATAGTTGTTTCCGTTTGACACTGGCGTACTGTTTGTAAAGGATATATTATGGGTTTATTATATATCAAGGATCAACATTTTATGTATTTCTACACATTTATATCGGGTGATTATAAATGTTTTTCCATCAAGCTACTTATGAAATATTTGTTATATGAATAATATGTAGGTGGCACTGTAAGTCTATGTCAAATTCGAAGTTAGCAGGTTAGGTTTTGCGTCAGTCTTGATTATAAAATCACCCGGTATATTAATGCCTAGACAAGCTATTAGGTTAGCTTATTGGAATATATATATATATATGAATTAAATAAATTATTATTTATTATTATTATATTATAATTGTTTTACTGAGTTTAAAAATTGTCGTTATTTGTATTAAACAAATTTTAATAAAAAAACATTATGTAAATTAATTCACATTAACATTAATTTAACGAGTTTCTGCTACAATCGCAAAATTTATATGGTCATAAATATAGAATACGTTGGAGTTTTAACAAATTATTTATTTTAATTTTTCTTAAATTTATTTATTTCCAACAGACAAATATAAATATTTCTAATATATGTATTTTTTAAAATAAATTTTAAATTGACTTAGGTATACATTTTTAATAAAAGTAGTAAATAGACCACATAAGGAAACATTCTTGTGCTTGGCCTTTTTCTACAGTACCTTAAATTTTACTAGAATTGTTCTAAGCTTTTCTATATTGACTGCACTTTTTTATTTGTATGTGTTGTTTCACAAGATTGTCTGAATATATTTTGTTAATCGGTTGTTATTTCGTCATTTGTCAACGCACAAACATCTAACAGAAATCCTAGAAATGCAAGTTTATAATGTGTTTACTGCATTCAGTCGAGACACTATATATTATATACTAGCTGACCCGGAAAACGTTGTTTTGGATTATGACATGATGGGGAAAACCTGTCAAACCATTAAGCACAGAATGATAAAAGTATGACTGCAAATAGAAAGTCGTACAGTGTATAGAAAAACACACTTTCGATATTTTCCAATTTTCCGGCTGTCCCTTTGGATATTTCCGAATTTTCTTTTTTTGCTAAACCACCTCGGGAGTAAGGCGAACAAAACAAAAAAAAATCATCCAAATCGGTCCAGTCGTTCTCGAGTTTTTGCGTTACTAACACACCGTGAGTGATTTTTATATATACAGATTATATTGCTTAAATAATGTGCAATCATTTATCCAAAATGAATAATTGGGCCAGTCAACAGCGTGCTTCTTGTGTTAACCAATTCGTCAAAACTAATTTTGTGATTTCAACCGAACGCGCCTCTTGCCAGAGAACAATGCGGGCATTAAAATTCGGACGAAAAGCCCAATGGGGTGGAAATGCCGAAAACGTCATAGGTACCTGGGACATTAGAAGAATTAACAAATTCTCAACATTCTGTTACATACAATAGGTACCTAACTATTGTTTCTTTTACTAAGCGGTACAAACTTATTTTCGTGAACAAACTTTGTTGTCAATCATGGATTTCGAGTACTTTTTCTGCCAAATTACCCAAAGAATTATTTGAATAACTTGGCATTTTTCCTTGAAGAATTCATTAGCAAGCGCAGTATATAACACAGACAAAGTTGTGGGATGTGCGTTACATGTTTTTCTTCTAATGAATTTATAAAAAAGGCCACGCTCCACAACTCAGTTGATCCAATATAACTTCCAATAGATTTGAGTACAGCTATTATTATGTGCAATTCTCATGGAATGATCACCCAATTTCCGATTAAAAAATGCCATCTTTAGATGTATCAAAGGCCGTTGTAGTCGACGGTTTACAGTCACAACTAACTTTTCCAGCAGGAAGTAATGGCAAAACAGATATGTGTGTTTTGTGTCTGCTATCATATACCATGGAATTGTGGGTAGACAGAGTTATTAGCACTTGATTGGAACTATAAGTCTGACTTAAATTAACAATTCCGCCTAGCAACCATATGATGTCTTACGTTGCAACTTCTGTTAGATAATGACGGAACATCAACAGTCATAGTTGATCTTTTTGTTTAGCACCCTTTAGAAGGAACCAGGACAGTGTGTAAATTGTTTCCGGAAATGTTTTAGAAATGTAAGCACACTGGGCCATAACTACCGCCACTACCTCTTTTATTTTTTATGGCACTTAAACATTTTATAAGTTTGCTATTTGTTTTGTATAATCGATTACCTTTAATTTGATACCCAACAAGTTCATGTTTAGTTTTTTCTTTGAATATAAAACAACAGGAAGGAGTCTGGTCTTTTATTAGCTGTACTTAAAAGTGCGACTGAAATCGCCATATGCAACCTCCAAGGATGACTCATTTGTGGTAGTTTATTCATGGTAGTTGTCAAATAACGTGATCATAGGGGTATAATTTTTACATTTTAATTGTATAAAGCCTTAGTCAATGCGTTCTTATTTTCAGATGTTTATTTACAAGCTGGTTGGTAATTAAAATTAAAATATTGACTGTCCTGAACTGCCGGCAAGACTTAACTTTCATATAGGTACCTGATATAAGAACGAGAAATGGTCTCACATTTGTTAATACTTGTCCTAGGACATATTGTAATCTTAGGTTGGTTTTCGACTGTATAATAGAAATTATGTTTGAGTTATTTCTAAATATGAAATTATTGTAGACTTTCTATAATTGGGCTTCCTGTCTGTTGGAAATAAATAAATTTAAGAAAAATTAAAATAAATAAATTTGTTAAAACTCCAACGTATTCTATATTTATCACCTTATAAATTTTGCGATTGTAGCAGAAACTCGTTAAATTAATGTTAATGTGAATTAATTTACATAATGTTTTTTTATTAAAATATGTTTAATACAAATAACGACAATTTTTAAACTCAGTAAAACAATTATAATATAATAATAATAAATAATAATTTATTTAATTCATATATATACATTCCAATAAGCTATCCTAATAGCTTGTCTAGGCGTTAATATACCGGGTGATTTTATAATCAAGACTGACGCAAAACCTAACCTGCTAACTTCGAATTTAACATAGACTTACAGTACCACCTACATATTATTCATATAACAAATATTTCATAAGTAGCTTGATGGAAAAACATTTATAATCACCCGATATAAATGTGTAGAAATACATAAAATGTTGATCCTTGATATATAATAAACCCATAATATATCCTTTACAGACAGTGCACCAGTGTCAAACGGAAACAACTATCCGCCATATGCAACCTCCATTCTCGACGCAACCTCATCTGGTAAATGCTCCTTCCTGTTGTTTTATATTCAAAGAGTTTTTTAAATAAAAAAATTTAAGTTCGCCATTTTGGATACAATGACGGTCAATTATCACTTTATTTTATTAGATTATAAGTTGCAGTATATGCGCGATATAGATATTCTGGTTTTTGAAACATATTTACTTTATTTATATTTTAAAATAATAACTTATCCCCAAATAGCCCCCTCGCTCATCCCAGTCGCGGGTCCCAGCATAAGGAACAAAATAACACCACCCTCAATACTCAATCACAAAAATACACACGGGATATCAAAAATTATAGTTAGAATATCAACTATTAGTTTACAGGTGTTGTTTATGCTGGCAGCAATTGCTAGTTGAATTTATGATTGTTCGAGGGGTCATCCACTAGTGTCAATACCTGTACAAGTTGAGCGTCAATACTTGTCAGTACTCAACAATATCTGTCAGTACCCGTCAATTTTCTCAGTACATATCAATACCTGTCAATACCTGTCAATACGTATCAATACTGGCCAATCCTTTTCAATACGCTTCAATCCTTTGCAATACGCCTCAGTATCTATCAATAATCTTATGATCTTCAATATGAGAGTCAAAATGTGTTTAATTTGACAATATATTTATACAAAGCAACTATTATTATTAGTTCATTCGAACTCGTTACTGACGATCAATCTAAATTTAGGGTTGTTTACATTCCACATGGATCTTAAAAATGTTAATCAATTAATGAAGCAAGGCCACGGTTCAAACGGACTGCGTTTGGACCGACTCGCATATATTCGGAAAGATTCCTACGCTATTTACACAAGTGACGACTACAGTGCCTTGATAGAGACAGTGGCGACAATGGACACAATTTGCCATAAAATGGCGGCTAATGGCTTACTAACTTTAATAAATTGAACGTTTTTGAATGGTTATGGTTACACAACGTATAAATAATATGTTGGTGGCACTGTAAGTCTATGCCAAATTCGAGGTTATCAGGTTAGGTTTTGCGTCAGTTTTGACACAAACTGAAGCAAAATCTAACCTGCTAACCTCGAATTTGACACAAACTGACGCAAAACCTAACCTGCTAACCTCGATTTGGTATAAACAAACAAAAGCATCAACAAATTTTGCCTCTTAATGGCGGCCGATGCGAGCAACCAATCAAAAAGAATACACTCTATTGTCGCCACATATAAAGTCACTGTAGTGACGACGCCGAACACTGCGTGTAGTGCTGAATGCTGTTTTACTGCCCCCTACTGCACCACGTGTGTTGTCGAGTGGTTTTTGCTTGAATCAGCTGTTTTAGGTTCTTCCAGCGGTGATTGCATTGGCTTTGTCAAGTCTGAATAGGTGAATCACGTATTCACGACTTAAATATTGTAGTGACAGGTGAATTGTAGAGATTCCTATGATTTATTGTCTGTGTTAATTAGCAATGAACGTCCAGGTAAGATATCAGTATACAGCTCCCGCATCGTAACCTTAGAAATTTCACGCAACTAGCTCTCGGGTGCAATCGCATCATATCGTGCACTTCGGCTGCTTCCAAGATCACTATTTGCTGGTGCGTCACTGCTGTATATTCAACCTAAAAAGCTGACTCCAAATAAGTTTACACTTGACCCTTGCGTCTTTAAACTCTACTATTTTTATATAAGCTTGTTTCCTGCAAATAATGTTGGTCCAATAAATTGTTTTATTTGCAAGAACTATTGTAGATTAAATTATTTATAAAGTATATTAAAAATAAAAACATAAAATATCTGGGTGTTATTATAGACAGACATTTGAGATGGAACGATCACATAGATAATTTAGTCCGAACGCTAAGATCAATATTATTCCGCTTTAAACAATTAAAATTTATTTTAAATAGCTTTGATCTAAAAAAAGTGTATTACGCACTGATCGAATCCCGATTATATTATGGAATTGTTGGATGGGGTAGTGCTGTTAATATTTACCTAAAAAAATTAGAAATAATTCAAAAAAAATTTATCCGTATTGTACTAAATAAGGACGCCACCTATCCATCAAATTTACTTTATTGTGAAGCAAAAATATTGCATCCACGGCAACTATACTTTTTTACAGTGGTGTTATTTATGTATAAGAATAAAAACAATTTGGTCTCAATTGATCATCAGTACCAGACTCGTCTCAAACCATTTGCATTCAAGACTCCGTTTTCAACAAAATCTGTTGGACAGAGGAATCATGTGTATCTTGGACCGAGATTTTATAACTTCTTGCCAGAAGCTATTAAATCTTCTAGATCATTACATCACTTTAAGAAATCTGTAAAAGGATTTTTATTCTCCACTGATATAGATATTTTTTATAATATATTTCCTTAAAAAACTATGCTTTACATAGTTATATTTATATTATTATTGTAATGTGTTTTAACTGGACCATCGATTTCAGCTTTTTATTGTTTCTTCTCATTACTTCTAATTTTTAAAATTTTTTTGAAAATCAAGTTAAATGAATTAGTTTAAATTCTGCGTCAACAATAATATTATGTTTAAAAAGAAACCCATAGACAGTTATTTAAACTTTATGGGTTAAATTTGTTTATTTGCTAATTAAGAAGATAGATAAAATGTATTGTAATATTTTACAAAATATAAAAAAATTATATTATGTTTGTAAAATTTTGCAAATAAACTTTATTATTATTATTATTATTATAAGCGCTTTCAAAGATATGTACTTTTCACTCGGAGTGTACGCTTACCCCTACACTGTATCGTATTGATGCTCCAAGAAACTTTTTCTAAGGTTACGATGCGGGAGCTGTACTTATATCTAATGGTAATGTGTAGGTGTGTGTAGGGCTCTTTGGAAAATTCAGCTACGGTAAAATATACAGTGCACACCAATAGTTCGGAATAATCGGGATAAATTCACGTAAACCGTTCAAAACAATTTAATCCAAAAAATGTCAAAGGGATTTAGCGATTTTGTGTGTGTGTATACCAAGGCCTGAAAGCAGCTATTTGCGGGCGCGCAGCCGTTACGTCGGTGTGTGTAGCGCAGCGGCCGGAAAACGCATGAAGTTTATCGACTCTCTAGTAAACGAAAAGAAAAAAAAATCTGGTGTGATACACTCACACAACTTCCCTTTACAGTGATCTTATAATTAGCCAAAAATTGGATTTTAAATTTTGAAGCATTTGTAAAAATTTTCAAAAATTACAAATTCTACAAAAACGGTACAAAATAGAGCATTAGTTGAAGAGACAAATTTTCTCTATAATTTTAAGCTGAATACAAAAATGTAATAATATACTGGGTGTTCTATTTAAAATAGGAATTAATTTAAAAAAATTAAAAAAACAAAAGAAACCCATTTTAGAAGTATTCAACAGGAAAATTACCTATCTCACATCAATACACATTCAAAATGTAATAAAAATGTGAAGTTTGAAAAAACTCGTTAGCCGTTTTTTAAAAAATCGAAAAAGAACTAAAAAATCACAAGAGTAAACACCTACTTCCGGTTATGCGATTTTCTTCAAAAGCTTGCTGTCGCATCTACATGGTACACAAAACTTATATATGAAGTTTCAACGCCGTACCTCTTTTCGTTTTTGAGATATTCTGTTCACAGTCACACAGACAACTCAATTTCGAATTTTTGGGGTAAATCCAATACCTCCTTTATCGTAAAAGGAAGTAAAAATATAAGTTGTCATTAAAAAAACAACGATGACGTCATAACTTTTACAAATATACAGGGTGTCCGGGAAAATGTGGAAAATCTCTTAACCACATATTCCTGTGGTGAAAATAAGTCGATTGGACCCAATTTACCTATGTACCAAAATGTACCGTTTGCCCGTTAGAGGAGTTTAAAGTTAACTTAAAAAATAACATTTTTGTACGCTGTTCAGAAACGCGTGAACCAATTTTACTGAAATTTGGCGCCTGGACACTTCAAAGGATGGTACTACTTTCAGTAACCAAAGAAACACAAAGAAAGTTGGAAAAAGGTTAAAACCACCCCCACCCTCTGATAATTTTGTTCAGAATTTTCTTAAAGATGATGATACGATTCTAATATTTTTTTAAGAGGAAGACATTCCTTATCTTCATTTTATGACTCTTGTAAAAACTCCGTATTTCGCATAGTTTAGAAAGGAACAAACACTGATAACCAATATTAGTGCAGGTTTGCTAGTATTACAAAATTTAGTATAGAATTTAGTTGGCCGTGGACACAAACAAAACTTTTCTACAACATGTGTCCACGGCCAACTAAATTTTGTAATACTTAGTGATACTGTAGAGAAGATATACATACCCTTGTGCTCATAAAAATGGAATACACTTACTGTTGGACTGATTTTTGTAATATGTTATTTTGTAATACCGGTTGGTTTGAAACATCGATAAAGTGAAATTGCGTGTTGTATTAAGTTACAAGAAAATAGTTAAATAAAGATATCGTATATAAAATGTATTTAATAATGCGAATAATACCACTTTTCACATCAGTGCAACAGTGAGTGTATTCCATTTTTATGAGCACAAGTGTACAAACTGTAGACAAACAGTTTGTAATTTACGGGCCATTACACCTGGCAGGAAATGGCCCTTTTAAACTAAAGGTAAATGAAAAAATTATTGTTAATAAGAAATACAAGGAATTCAAGAAAAGTCTCGAGAAAATTTAAAATAATATGACTTATGTTTCATAAATGTATTCATTTCAAAATAAACGCTCAATAAACAATGTTTCCATTTTCATTAGGTACCTACTTTCAAGGCACTGTTGGTGGACAAAACTATTGACAGTGACAATTCACCAACGAACAGCTCTTGTAAAAGCCTACGTTGCAGAAGGTCTTTAAATTTGGCAGAATCTCTACTTTTTTTATTATCCTGATCTTCTCAAGGCCCACCTGTACCTGTCATTACTTTACAGTACTTGTCAATACTAAGCAATAGTCTTCAATACTATGCAGTTCTTGTCAATACTCCGCAGTTCTTGTCAATACTCCGCAGTACGTGTCAGTACCATCAATAGCAAGAATTCTCGTCAATTTTTCAATACCTGTACACGATTTTGTTCAGTGGATGACCCCTCGTGATTGTTGTAACTTAGAAATAACAACTTGAAAACAATTCTCGCTATTTGTTTGGCCGTAAAATATTCTGCATCCTTAATTTGTACCATACCCACTAACAGGAATTGGTGATTTCAACATCTTTGACGTTTGGTACACGCCCACTAATTCGACGTTTTGGACATTTTCGGCGATATGTCCACTCACAGGATTCGGCGTTTTGTCCAGGGTAACTAATTCGGCGATTTGTCTATTTTCGGCGATATGTCCACCGACAGAATTCGGCGTTTTGGGCATTTTCGGCGTTTTGTCCACGATAACTAATTCGGCGATTTGTCCATTTTCGGCGATATGTCCACCGACAGAATTCGGCGTTTTGGGCATTTTCGGCGTTTTGTCCACGGTAACTAATTCGGCGATTTGTCCATTTTCGGCGATGTGTCCACCGGCAGCATTCGGCGTTTTGGGCATTTTCGGCGTTTTGTCCACGTTAACTAATTCGGCAATTTGTCCATTTTCGGCGTTGTGTCCACCGACAACATTCGGCGTTTTGGGCATTTTCGGCGTTTTGTCCACGCTAACTAATTCGGCGATTTGTCCATTTTCGGCGATATGTCCACGGACACAAACGGGGGTTTTGAACAAAATTGAGCGATGCCAACTTTCCGATCCATGTGGGGTCATTTTACACGGTTCGGCGATTTGTCCATTTTCGGCGATATGTCCACGGACAGAATTCGGCGTTTTGGGCATTTTCGGCGTTTTGTCCACGATAACTAATTCGGCGATTTGTCCATTTTCGGCGATATGTCCACCGAGAGAATTTGACGTTTTGGGCATTTTCGGCGTTTTGTCCACGCCAACTAATTCGGCGATTTGTCCATTTTCGGCGATATGTCCACCGACAGCATTCGGCGTTTTGGACATTTTCGGCGATTTGTCCACTCAAACGAATTCGGCGTTTTGGGCACGATTCGGCGTTTTGGGCATTAAAATACGATTCGGCGTTTTGTCCATTCGGCGATATGTCCAGGTCCCCTCTTACACAATTGAACAATGGGATATAATAATTATGGTCCATGCAACCACGTATCTACTTTTATCTTTATAGCGCCTTTATATATTTTTATCTTATCATAACCTATAAAGCGTTGCTGCAGGTGTCTTCGAGACTGCCGTATTCTCTAATTGTGTTCGATGGGTTTAGCATTGCGTTCTCTCTTTGCAATTTTAAGTTGAAGGCAGGTGAAGGAAAAATCACACATTTTGAGACTTCAGCAATAGTTTCTGCATAATAGCTTGCATCAAAGTATTTAATTTTTACGTTCCAGATAACACTGGCTTTTGAGCTAGTCTAACAGATTCGATTTAATAAAACTTACTATGGAAGAAAAACAAAACGAGAATAGTAGAATAATTTATTTCAGATGCATTTTATCAGCATGTTAAAGAGTATATCATCAATCCCCAATAAATGCCATGAACAAGTCATATAAATTCATTAAAGATGATGAAGGAAGGCCCTTTTCCGCTTCTGCTTTTCCAGGCTGAAAGAATAGGAATAATTAAAATTATTATCTAATTCTATTATATCAGTTGTGGAAAAGAACGTACAGGCTTCGACGACGTTGCAGCAGGAATTTTACCTTTAACCGTTAACACCACATGGAATACCTTAAAACAGACAAATTATAACTCGGGAATGCTTTAGATATTAGTTTAGCTTACGTTACACACAAGTATTGCGACCAAAAGAGTAGCACTTAATTTCAACATGGTTGTTTCCTACAATAATGCGATTTCCTGTTACCGAGAGCCACTAAATATACTCTCAATTAGTACATCAAACAATGGAGTGTGCTATTACTGCTAATATAATTTACTACTGACGTAGATAAGAGCGACGCTATATGCATTTTCGTAATTGATCATTGTTTGCCAATATGTTGATTTAGTAACCAAATATGTTCACGTTAAAAGTGTTTTCCTCAGGCATTGTTGCATTTTTCTTTAAATACTTTAAATCGTTTGTTGGTGTTGAGGGTAGTTTGATATTTAGCACATTATTCGATATTTCTAGGTAGATGTAGGTCTCCTCCTTTTGAAGTTGTATAAAATTGTAGTCATAAACACTTGTAACGGGAGTTCCTTCTTTTACTATTTTATGACATTGCGGACGAGCGAAAACGCTTTCGATTAGCCAAGCTAGGAAACTCACCTTTTGGAGGGGAAAATTAATTCAATGTGGAATTTTGAGGAAAAATTAGTGATTTTCTGTAAAGTCGGTTAAGATTTTTAGGAGTAGCGTTTGTAATATTTGCTCCTTCGCAAATTTTTCCGCAAAATATTTGAAATATTTGCATGTAGCTATCTTGTTACATTTTATTCGGATAGCAGTCCTTTTCGCATTGCATGATTCAGGTGGAAATCACTCGATGCGCGGTGCCATGCAACACGAGTTTACCATGTAGTCATGATTCTTCCCACTTTCAGAAGATGCTGAGCTCCATCCAGAGAAGGCCTTGGAGTGCTCGCCAGTGAAATCTCGCTGCACTTAGTATAAACTTTCTCTTAAACAAGAGATCCTGTTTTTGCTACTTACGGACGCTGGCTCGGTGACGTGCTGAATCGCCGCTAAAACCTTCTCCTACTGCCTAGGTGACGCCGTTTCGGTGCCCTATTTGCATATCCCGGACCGCTCCGTGTTCCACGTCAGCCGCCATCTCGGTGTAGTAGATACTTATCTTCCTGAAAACCCCCTCCCCTCTATACAATCATCATTACGCGAAGGGCCTCCCATATAAATTATCCGCCTAAAGAGCGAACGAAACAGCTTTAACCATGAACCAATCTACCCCTATATCATTTGTGCCATTCCGTGCCTATCTCTGACAACCTGCAGCCACGTGACTTGCATCAATACAAAAACGAGTTGTTTAATGGTTCCGTTCAGTACTGTAGCATGGAAAATGTTTGCATCAATAATATGCTTTGAATTTGTCGTCAGAATCAGCGCTTGAATCTTTCGCCAGCGCAAAATGAATATATGCTAGACAACGACGCAATGTGCTCAGCCGCATAAGGCAAAGCTCTGGACATTCTCTCTCAGCCCCCCCCCCCCTTTCCAATCAGCAATTAACCCCGATAGGGAGGCCCTGAAAGGTATAAAGCTAGAATGATTCATCTGCTGAAAGTACTTCGATCCAGAGACCCGTCCATCTTTCTAAATGGAAGAGCCACCAACACCTAGGCCCTTTGGGCTTTGCCGCGAAAGTTTACAACGCAAAAGTTAACCATATTGCGGAAATCACAATACCGTCAAAAGTATCCCCGAGGACCGTCTGGCATCAGGACTGCCCGATTCATTCCGAAGACAAACCCAACTAGGGAATTTATCAAAATTTATCAATATTAGTTTGACAATAAACGTAAACAAACGCAGCGATTCGGTGCTGTAGTAATTAATTCCAGAATAGTCCGTTTCGAAATTCAGCGTGTAGCGCAATGCAAATATTCTTCAGCGTCCTTCCGACAGCTACCAAGTAGGTCAAACGTAGTCCATGTATTGCTGGCTGCATATTTTCTAGGGGCAGTTTTACATCAATCCGACCCGAAGATTTTCTATTTGGCATTTTATCATTGTCCATACGTCACTAAATTAATTTTAGTTTAACCCTCGCCCGGCGGAAATAATTTCAGTTACGCAGAGTGCGGAAATGGGTCTCTAGTGACCCGGATCAAATTCCATTTTTTTAAATTAGTTTTAAAGCAGCACAATATCTGTTTTCTAATACATACTTGCACATGATAATATAATCATAAAACTTTTATTTTTATTGACCTCAGACTAAAAAATTCTTCATATTCTGCGTCACTTTTATCGCTGCCACTGTTCTCATTAGACTAAAAATAAAAGTCATTTTCGTCATCATCACGCATTAGTTCTTCATACATTGATTTTTAAGTGAGTTATAGTTGCATTCATAAATTAGGAAGTATTCCATGGCCATGCTAGATGAGATTAATTTTTGATCATACTATATTTAAATTCCCCGCACAAATACACTAAAGGCGAAGCTGTTCATTCTTTAAATGCGCCTGTTGCTGGAAGCGCTGTACTATGAACGCTGCTTTGTCACGTTAAAATCAAGCGACAGGCTGTGTCAGCAAATGACGCGATTGACTGCGTACTGGTTGCTGGAAAAGCCATGTAACTTTGTAGTTGGATTGTAGTCAGGACACAGTTAGCTTTGCTAGAATTTAATAAGGATAATTAGCTAAAATGTGTTACTTGCATTTAACAATTTGTTAAGTTTTCTCAATGATTTTTCGAAGTAGTACATGTTTGCTCGTTAAATTTTTAGTTAAGGAGGGCATAAGAACATAATAATATGTAAAACAAGAGTTTTATAGATCTCTGCAGTTTATTGCTTTGCTCCGATCGGTCAGTCTGGAACATGCCAAATTGCTGTAGGGATAAAAGAAATTGTGACTGCTTACACGTTCGTCAGAGGTTGTCTAATCTACTCGTAACTTGGCCATATTATTGCCATACACTCACCGTACTTTAAAGATTTTTTTCATAATTTGTCAAAGCAAATTCAATTTTACTTCGTTGAAGGCTTATGATAGTCGACGAAATAGAGAAAAATTGGCTCGTTAAACTCTTTGGTTTCCTCTATGATCTTTCTAGTGTTAAGAATATTCTCTAGCGCTTGTTTTTTCTATATCTTATGTAGTAGTAATAGTATTAAGCACTCTTGGTTAACATTTGACCGTTTTAAAGTAAAGTAAAATGTCGGAGAGCTACACTCGCTGCGGGAATTTGACCTGAGACTCTTTGGGTCAGGGCTACCGATTATCTCTTGCGGAACCTAGTGTTCTAGGTTGATTGTATACTGCGTAACGTGGTTAGCACAATGCCTCCGAGTAATGCCCTACTTCCATTCTTCGCAGTCACGGCTTCGGAAATTGATCATGTTATCTTCAGCACCTCAGCTGAATTCCTCAACCCCTCGACCACGCTGGCACTTACATTTGGACGTTTTAAAACCTTTTTTAACTAATAAACAATTATCCGTATTAAAATATAGACCAAGTTATTTGTGATTAGTGTTTGCTTGTAGAAGTTAACTTAATTTAGCAAAACTGCAATTCTGAATTTCTAGTCGCAGAATATTGAAAGTTGCTATAAATAAAGTCCCAACACGTTTTCCGTTATATTATAATTAATTAGTTAAAAATGTAGTAAATTACCATAGAACAATTTTATTTCAAGGACAATCCGCTAACACGAAATATTTGGCGTAGGAATTCCTTGAAATCAAAATTAGTTGAAAAATTGTGGCAAAATTTTCAATAGATTATTGATTAGGGTGTTCGGCGTCATGCTCTTCAAGCTTCCGGTTAGGTCTTTTATGTTCTAAAAATTAAGCACAATTAATGAGGATTCAAATGCTTATCTGTAGCAGAAAATTTAACATACGCTGTGACCTAATCTTAGTACATAGTGTACTGTTGGTCACAGCCTAAATCAATGAAATTAATTAAATAAATAAATAAATACCGCAGGATTGTCACGATTGCTTCGTCTGGTAATGTTACCACTCTGCTGGGAAAGTACCGTATCGAACACCTTAAATGATGGCAGATTATAGTCTGGAAAAACGTATTTATTTCGATTGGCTTACGTAGGATACAAGTACTGCGACCAAGAGAATAGTACTGAGTTTCAGCATATTGGTTTCTCACAAAAATGTAATTTGACTTTGCTAGCAGTATTATATATAGTCTCTTGAACAATGGAGAGTATAATTTAGTGGTAATAGCATTTATTGCTGATACAGTAGCACTATTACTTATAAAATTTATTAATTGAGCATTATTTTGTCATAGGGACATAAACCCATAGAGTAATATAGTATTCTTTTTCTATAAATAACTGACTGTTTTTACAGAATGGAAGTCAATTTCCTAAGAATTTAAAAAAATATATTTTCTGCATTACAGCTTGCCGCTAAGTAACTTTAACGCTGTATTTTTCAGTTGCCACTATTTTCCTCCCACAAATCACTGTCTCTATTTGTCGTTACCTTGCTATTTTGCGTCCTAGTGGCCTCTGTTTTCTACCGTCTTATATACTTAATCTGTTAATGACTGTCAAGATTTCCCTTTTATTCTTCGTTCTATTTAGGCTCTATGCATTTATTTTGGTTTGCTCTTTTGACATGTCCACATTATGTAAATCTCTTCTCATGTATTTGTTTTATTATTACAGGCTGAAGCGGTAGTTAGGTTATGTGTATTCCCAACAGGCAGCTGCCCCGCTTTGCGCTAACCTACAAAATTTAGTTAAACCTTCAGCAATTTGTGCTCTGGCTTACCTACTGCAATGGAGAAGAATGGGTTCATTAACGATATATTTGTGAGTTTATATTATTTCAGAATAAATTTCCAGACCGCCAAGTAATTTCTTGTATTAAAAAACCCATGAATTTTTAAATTACAAAACAAAGTCTTGTCAGCTCATTCAGGCGGTGTGCTTATTGATCCTCCACAAACAGGAACTTATCGTTGATGTGTACGTTCTGTCGAATACGTGAAAAGCATTTTACAAAGTGCCATACAGCAAACAAAAATCACTAGTAAATCATCGCGAATCAGATCAGATCAGATCTACTGAATGTTCCAAATATCGTATGCAGTCTAACTTTAAACATAATTATACACCAGCCATTGCCGGCTAAATTATCTAATAAGTGGGTACCCTAAAGGAATTCCTTACTTTTAGCTTTAGTCTAGTGTACATCATTATGCTGTCTCACACATTAAAATGGAAGGTTCACTTTCCGCAAATATAACGCACTTCATACCTACATACTGGGGTTGTATGCAGTTAAAATTTACAAGTCTATGTTATTATTATTAGCATCTTGCGCTTTCGCTTAACACCTGGGGGTAAATAAAACAACCTCTCTTTGTGAGCTATTTTATTGTAGAACTAGCAAGATGCCCGTTCTTCGTACGGACTACAAATGTTTGTTTTTTCTTATAAATCTCAAATGCATTCTAGAGTGTCCCCCTCCTCCATCACTCAATACGCTAAACAGTTTACCCCTTTTCGCCTCTTAGGGGTGAAATTTCTAAAAAAAATCAGCCGGTTTTATACTGAAATGAACCCACAGCGAAAAATTATTTTAACTTCCTACTTCTATTCAGTTTTCCCTTTTTACCGATTTAGGGGTGAAATTTTAAAAACCCTTAAAAACATTTTCTAAAAATTTAAAAATACATCTATATGCCAAAAAAGAATGATCTAACTCAACAAACACAGGAGATACAAAGGGTTCTATAATTCACCCCGAATTTAAATTCGCACCTTTTAAGGGTTGATTAGAGCAATGAAACGTGGTTTTAGACATTTGCATTGGATAGCTACTCATGCAAACACCAAGTCGATATCTTACCGGGCCTAAGAGATATTGTGGAATTCGTGAAAACATAGTTTACCCCTTTTTACCCCTTTAGGGGTACATTTTTCAAAATCATTTAAACCATTTTTTAGATATTTTAAAAATATATCTTTATAACAAAAAAGACTGTTCTAACTCAATAAACATAGGAGTAACGATGGGTCTTTAATTCACTCCCTACCCTTTTTCAATTTTTCCTCCTTTTACCTCTTTAGGGTTAAAATTTTTAAAATCCCTTATACTCCTTTCTAAATATTTTAAAAATACATCTACATGCCAAAAAAGAATGTTCTAACTCAATAGACATAGGAGATATTTAGGGTTCTTTAATTCAGCCCCAATCCAGAGTTGCACCTTTAGGGATTGATTAGGACAAAATCCTAAAATACGTTTTTAGGTATTTGCATTGATAATCTTTGCAAGTAGACACCAAGTCGCTATCTCATCGGGTCTAAGAGATATTGAGGAACTCGTAAAAACACATTTTACCCCTTTTCACCCTCGTAAAGGAGGAATTTCAAAAAATCTCTTTTAACCCATTTTATTATAAAATGGAGCTCACGTCACAGCGAAAAAAATTAATAAATTTAACCCCACCCCCAACTTTTCAGTTTATCCTCCTTTTACCCCTTTAGGGTGAACATTTTCAAAGTCACCTACGCCCCTTTCTAAATATTTTAAAAATACATCTATATGCCAAAAAAGAATGTTCTAACTCAATAAACATAGGAAATACTTAGGGTTCTTTAATTCACCCGCAATCCACATTTGCACCTTTAGGGGTTGATTAGGGAAAAATCCTAAAATACGTTTCTAGGTATTTACATTGATAATCTTTGCAAGTAAACACCAAGTCGATATCTTATCGGGTGTAAGAAATATTGAAGAATTCGTGAAAACACATTTTACCTCTTTTCACCCCCTTAGGGGTCGAATTTCAAAAAATCCTTTCTTAGCACTACATTACGTAACAAATCGAACCTTCCACCCAAATTTCAAGTTTCTAGTACCAGTGGTTTCGGCTCTGCGTTGATTAGTCAAGGTTGTGACTTTCCTTTATACAGATTGTCCGGATTGTATTCGGGACATGGGAAATTAATAAGTGCGACAGGGATAAACAGATAAAATGAAGAGGTATGACAGAGATAAAACATATCAAAATTTATCAATATACCAATGGGCACTTTCAAAACTTTTCATGGATGCTCATATTTTAAATAAATTAAACGCATCTGTCATTAGATATTTCAAAATGCAGTACACGGTAGCAGAAAAGGTTCAAATTATTAAACGGATTTATGCTGGGAACTCAATTAATGAAACTATAAATTTATTTATAAGTGCGTTTAAAAATCGTCCCATTCCTTCACGTTCAGGCATGTCCAGAATTATTTGTAATTTTGAAGAAACCGGTGCAGTGTCTAATGACAGCTGAGCTTAATTTATTTTAAAAACGTGTATATCCATGAAAAGTTTTGAAAGTGTCCATTGGTATATTGATAAATTTGGATATGTTTCTTCTCTGTCATACCTACTTATTTTATCTGTTTCTCCCTGTTGCACTCATTAATTTCCCATGTCCCGAGTACAATCCGGACAATCTGTATATGTATAGATTACCAGCCTTGCTCTTACTCGTCGTTTAATAAAATATCTACTGGTTTGACACTGGCTGGATACAAGTATAGTTATAGTATTTTACATTACAAGCCAGGTAAAACGGTTTTTACTGGCGATAGGATTGGGATGACTGGCGAGCCGTTAGGCGAACTTGTTATATCTTTCAGACAGTAAAAATGGTTACCTGGCGTGTATTGTTGAATATTTTATTTGTTCCTCACTTGTAAATAACTAGAAATTTACCGTTTATTCAAAATGACAAACTGACAAGCAACTAAATTCATCAATATCACACGTACTAAGAAAGACAACTCTGGCTTTGCACGCTATCATTTATCTATGAACACGCTTGTAAAATATAACTGGCTAGCCAGTAAAAAATTTACTGGTTAGCCAGTTATGAAACATTTTCAAGGTGAATACAGTGACTTGATAAATTGATGTTTACAAGTGAGGAACACATAAAATAATTTGTTACTACAATGACGTCTTTAAGAATTCATGGCTAATTTTAACGTGTATATGTCATTAGGATTTTGCATTATTTAGTATATAACTCGTAAAGTTACAATCTTGCTTTTGTGTTTACTTGGTAGTATTCTATTGTAACAGTCGCTTATAGGAGATGCATTGAGAATCAACCAAGGTTGGATTATGAACTTGTGGCGTTCTACGAAAATAAGAACTTCTATTTAATTAGCTAGCTTCTTGCATACAGTCCCGCACCTGTCTCCCGACTGTAATCTAGCCGTACAGTTTGTATTACATAACGCTGAGGTCATATAACTTTTCGAGAAATGAAAACATCCTATTTGACATTTCAGTTAAGTCCTAGCTTCCCTGGAACGCGTAAGCTTGTTTTGGTTGTAAGTCCGCTTGATCTTGCAACAAAGCCAATGCAAGTATGTAAATAAATTGTCCAACCAGAACAATAATCAACACACATTGCATCAATATTCTATTAAAATAAATGAAATTATATTTGGGGTCCTAAAATTCCAAAGCGCAGTCCGGTTGCTTCAATGAATGTCGGCTCAATATAACAAAGGTGCTCGGCGGTACATACATAAACAAATTTCAATAACGGTAAAACCAGATTAAAATATCACACTTCAAATTACAGTAGCATAAATATTAATAAGGGTCGTCTTCGTATATATATATCAGTAATCAATAACTGCCTAGATGTTTAATACCAATAAATACTGCAGCAAGAGGTACAAATTGACATGTTTTATTTAGCAATTTGTATTTCCAAAGAACTACTAGGCAAGGTCTACGACCTCGGCGAAATTATTAATATTTCAATTTAGGGTATCTTGCAAGTACAGAATTATATTAGCTCAACTCAAAAGTCATTAGCATGACATGTAAGTCCAAAAGAAATTAGGATTGATTATGCAAATTCGCTTTTACAACATTCTACAAATTCACTACCAATCACTTAGAGAGTACATGAGACACATCCATAATTTGACTTGACACAATTCTGCTTTGTTTACAAATTGTTTAACTTCATAAACAGTAGCTGCAGATTATGCTGATTACCAAAATCTACTAGCTGTACGCAGGTAAGCGCCATGTTATGCTAGTAACTCATGTAATATATATGAAGGCGGACTACTATTTTCCAAACAAAATACAACCTGGTATTTGCCAAAAATACATTATGTTTCTAACCGCACAATATACAAAGAATCCCAACTTGTAGGTTAGCTCAAGGCAGCAACAGTGCAACGCGTGCACGACAACAAGCTAGATTAAACAGACATTGGGAAGCTGCATAACAGATCGTAGAAGTGCAGCAAGCCCTGTCAAAGACGCCACGGAAGTCACAGGTGGTCTACGCTACGGCTGTTAACATGCAAGTATCGTAACGATGAGTCTTAAAACTTATTGAACTCGGATTACTTGCAGGGTTGGAGCCCTAGACGAGGAAGTCAGAGCAATCCAAAGGCGTCATTCAGTTGCAGGAGGAGTGGGGAATTTATCCGTACGGAAAGAAAAAAGAGCTAAATTTAATTGCACACATAAAACCAAGTCGTAAGGCACAAAAGAGAAGTTTGGGCATATCTCTTTGATGTTCGGCTTCCAGCTTTGCCGAAATGTAAGCATGTGCTTTACTCAAGTGAATCAGGAACGATGTCTGATTTGAGAAATTCCCATAAATTTTCCTCAACGGGACGTCATCTAAATATTTTAACCGAAACGGAATCAAAAGGAGGCATTCTCAAAAAAGGATGCTAGTGGAAAATCCAGATTACTGGTACGTATCACAAACAGCGATCACTCAACAACCTTTCTGCATCAAGACATGAAGGCAAATGCACGAAAATTGGCTGATAAGACATTTTGGGAAATGGAGAAAATGCCGAGTATGCAACCAAACTAGCACGAGCATCAATTAGTAATGCCTAAACTAAAGCAAATTAATTAAGAATATTTTCATCTATCGAAACTCAAAAATAGACTGATAGCTCAATTAGAATGTGGGCATAAATTTAGCTTTAACTAGAATAAGGCACATAATTACAGAAGTACTTAAAAGTGATTTTTGGCTCATAAAAACACAAATTATAAATATTTTAAATTATTTTCCGGAAAAAATTACATAGCAGCAAAAGTTTCAGAAAAAGTAAATGATTTGTTAGTAGATGTTTAGAATTGTACATAATTATTATAATTTAGAAGTAAAATATTAGTTAGGTAGCACGAATTCTATTTTACAATACAATTTTCTTATAAATTAAGCAGTTCTGTTGGTGTAATAGTTACGATTTAGCATTTCTCCGCCGAACGGCATCGGGAATGGTGTGAAATTTTATCAAGGTGTAGCGTTAGTGTAGCATTTAATATTCAATAACTTAGCACTTAGGATAACGTTGATTTAAGGGTTGCAATTGGTTAAGCTCAATCATTAGCATAGATCATGCTAAATATGTGTGGAGATTAGGAAAGTATGCAGCCTTTCAATAAAAGCAATCTTCCTGCCCACAAAATATTTGCGAAGTTTAATTCCTCCGTACAAGTGCAACGAAAATAATTAAAGCTTAAAAAGAATGCTCTGTTTGAGACAACCTAACCAAAAGCTGATAAAGAGGAAAGGTACTTTGGAGGATTTAATGAGCTTAATGGGACAGAGAAGGTGAGGAAGGCCAGAAAGCATGTAGTTCAAGGTTTGGTTTTAGCTGTCATTGCGGAGGCGAGCTTAGATTGCCACAACAGTGGCGACCATCTTATCGTCCTAACAAGGACACAAGGCTTTGGTTATTCTACCGTCAACTGGAATGCCGCGAATGCAACAAAAACCGAATTTTAGTCAAGCCCTAACTTTCCTGGAACGCGTAAGCTTGTTTCGGTTTCGTTTTTTCCTGCAACAAAGCCAATGCAAGTATGTAAATAAATTGTCCAACCAGAACAATAATCAAAACACACTGCATCAATATTCTATTAAAATAAATAAAATTATATTTGCGGCCCTGAAATTCCAAAACGCAGTCCGGTTGCTTCAATGAACCTCGGCTGTATGCAATACCAAACTATATACCTAACTATTAATGTCGGCTAAGCTAGTTATACTCCCTTTAATGCAGTGCTAAAAAAGCTTCTTATGATTTCCCAGTATTTATTTCCACTACAACGCCATTTAGTTAACAGGTAGCTTCTTGGGAGGGTGTTTTCAAGTCGAAACCAATTTATAGGAGCCGTCTGCAATAAACTAACGCAAGGAATTCTTGAAAACAAAGGCAGCTTGACGTCATGTTAGTTGTGTAACCTTTTGGATTCCCGCAACTTGCTTGACGTCACGTTAGTTGCGCCACTGCAAAGGGTTACGCAAACTTTTACAACTGTTGCCTGCTTTAAACTTGTTTTAAAACATGAAAACAAAACGGCCTGTTTTACTGGATGTTAGAATTGGGGCTCTTGATTGAGATTCATGAGTTCTTGAACGGTAAAATGATCATAGGTAGGTTTCTCGATCACGCATTAGCAATTAGCGACACGGTACAGTTTCGGGTTCTCTTAATAACAGTTTAAAACTAGTCTCAACACTTCAACAACTGGGCATCAAATTTATTTCTTCGGGACTTTATGAGCAATCCTTTAGCATCTAGTATAAATAACCTTCCGTCAGAAAACCAAACTCTAGAACACATTTTGCATATTTAACAATTATGAATACAGTTCCGGTCCTAAGTGAAGCACGTGCATCTATTCCAAACGAGACATGCGATGCCTCCGTCAGTCGCACCTCACGATTTTAGAAGAACTATACTAAAGTTACTTTAGAGGCAAGTGTTTCTTAAAGCTGTAACTGATTACAAATAGTTCCAGAAGATGACTTCACCGCGGCAGGCTAGTGGAAAAGAGTGGTTCGCGGTATTTGCCAAGTCCGTTCCTGTTTCAGGATAGCTAAAATAGTGAAATACCATAACGCCACAGTGAGAAAATCAATTCTTAGCTATTTTCAGAGGATCTGGTACAATACTTACGTGTTATGTTTATTAGCCAAAGACCAAATTCTTTAGCTAGAGCGGTTCAACCTTACTTTACAATTTTCTTTACATGCAGGCCCTTGTAGAATTTACATCGACATTTGTGTTTCAAGCACCACACAATTCAACCAGAACGGAATTAAATTACGTTAGTTCCATATCGTTTGGTAGCACGAACCAGGCACTTCCGTCAAATAATATCACACACACAATCAAAATGACTCAAAAACTTAGGAATGCAACGTTCTCCAGTACCTGAAGAACGCTGGTGCTGAGGGAGAGGTTAAAGCTCGCTCAATTCTGCTTGGTTGAGTCCAGGCCAGATCCAACACGGATAGCTACATGGTGTCTTGAACAAGATTTTTTTAACTATGGAGTTGTTAAAAAGGCATCTTGAACAGTCAAACCGGTACAGGTTTTTACACCTCGGGTTTTAGTAATTACTAAGCTGGAATTGAGTTTCACGAAGCACGCTATAATGCATAACATTTTAACACATGGAAGTAGTGACCTACTAATAATCCGGGATATTAATCCGAAAAGATTGATTATTCAACTGCACGATAATGCATGGCACCCAGTACTTCAGAAACCTCAATAATGACACAACACCCAGGGCATCTACGGCACATGTTATTAACTGTTCCAGTGTTCCTACAGCTAGCGGCAAGTGAAGTCTTGCACAAACTAATTCAGGGGCCAATGCTTAATTCGCGGCCCCGATGCTCGAAGCCACCTGGCAGCAGAAGAGTATACGTTTGACTATTTCAAACCCTTTCGTCTCTACCTAGCTCACTCTAAAATTGGCGGTGCCTTCTGTTGCACCCACAGACTCGAAAATTTTAAATGCGTAACTACTACTCGAATCTTCAACAACGAACGCTGGAGATCTTGGCTCGCAGGCTCAAACAGTTCAGTGGGATAAAACGTGGAAGTTTTAAAAAGCTGCTGATGCAGTTGAACATGTTCCTAAACTTCAGAGGCGACCGAGCGAGGTTTAAAACCAAGATTGAAATTCAAACATGACTCAACTTAACAGCAATTAATCTGGAACAACCGAATGTAAATAGGTCTAAGCTGTTATCACTCTAAAATTAGATGTTTCAAATACCATAAGAGCGCGCGCTCGTAAACTTATTTAAAAGCGTACAGAGACGCATTGAGCCCAAAATGTTTGGGCAAAGATGCGCTTAAAGTAGACTAAAAAAATAGTCTGAGAGATGAATGTCCTTGACCTCTAATATTGTCAAATTCCGACCGAAACGCACCTTGTATTGCAATGATTACTCTCAATCTTGCAAATTGCTCGATCAGAAAGATTCTTGCATGCAAAGGACAGCGATCCATTTCTGTTGACTGTCACTACTGACATACCAAATGCAAAAGTATGTTGATTCTAATACATTTTTGATCTTCAAGGCCATTACATCCTGTGGAAACTTGTAACAATCTAGAAACGCTGACATTATTCTGCCTAACCCTGTATAACTCAACAAAACTAACAGTTTAACCGGCTTTCACGCTTGAGCAGCTTTAATCGATTGTCATGGCCAGCACTATGGCTCAAAATCTTAATGGCTTCACAGTAGAAGAAGCCGCGAAAATCGAAGCTGAATAGAAGCTCCATTCCAGCCTCTTTTCAAACATTTACAAAAGTTTATCCATAGATTGACAGATGGTAAAGTAGAATTTTTGCCATCAGTAGACCTTGCGTAACTCCTAACACACATGACTAATATAATTGAAAACAGAGAACTAATTCGCCTACAAATATCTCCGTCCCTGGTATTTTTGAGTAGGTATAGTGACCGTGGGGTATCACTTATGCGTTATAGGAACATGTCGTCTGTAAAAATGACCTAAATCGTTCAAGCCATCTTAAAAAAATAGTCGTTCTGGGCCTGCTTATGCCGAATGGTACAAAACAAAGTCTGGTACTGGTACCATCTTTCTAACGCTTCATAGAACATCTGCGTACATTTTATGAAATATCGTTTATGGCTTTCGCTGCTATGTGAGGAACCGACATACATACGGCTATGGATAGGAACTAGCATAAGTATTTTATATTTAATTCATTATTAGAAATCATGCTACATACAGCTTTTTGTATCCAAACAAAACAATACAAAACAAGTTTTGACTTTAGAAATAATTTTTGGACAAGTGTTAATTGCGACGTCGCTTTTTGATCATTCGATATGTGTACAGCGAGTGATTAATATTTCTAAATTTGTAAGCAATTTTTTTTTGTCAATTCGCACCTAGCCTGGCTGCAACCCACCTGATTCGGAAAGGTTTTGTCATGCGTTAGCAGGTAGCGTTGCTCTGCTGAACCGTTTTCCATGTGCTCAAAGTAGCCGCCTTTATGCTGACATCACAAGAGAATTAATTGTGCCTAAAAAGGTGTCGTACGGGTTTATAGAGGCGGCTAGTTAGCCCGAGAAATACAGAACAACTGAATTACGCAGGTTTTTACGCCACCGTGACCAAGACATTTGACAATTGCTTTTGAATTGTACTAAATCGTACAAGCTTTGCGCTCGGGCTCCTCGAATTTTAGTGAGAGTTGTTGCATTTGTTTTTCAGGCGGTTACTGGCAATGGATCCTGGACTAATTCAATGGCGAAATTCGGTGTTCTTCGAGCAATTTTTCGGCACGGGAAATATTTAAAAAGGTACCTACCTATCAAACGTACAAAGATGGCGCTTACGCGGCACGAGGAGGTTGGAAAATTGTAGTTAGTGCACCAAGTCAGCCTCATCTAGCCACTATGGGCTGTCAAAGAGCTTTAGAAATGTAGGTTGCATATTGGGTTATTGGTAAAATATAGCTAGTGCACCGGAATGGGGTCACCTAAATCTTACGGGAAAAATCGGGGGAGATCAAGTCACTGAGTCAGCAGCGGTGCGCAATCAGGACAATTCTCCCTAATTTAGGAGAAGCCTTGGACTAAGCAAGGCGACATTTGCAACTTACCAGGATCAAGCTAGATCCTTCCACAATTTATTTGCCGGAAAAAGTTATATAGCAGCAGAAGTTACACAGTGATCCATTTTTAAGAACAAATAAGTGATTTGTTAGTAGATGTTAAGAATTGTACATAGTTATTATAATTTATAAGTGAAATGTTAGTTAGGTAGCACGTTGGTGTAATACCTACGATTTAGGATTTCTCCGCCGAACGACATCGAAATGGAGTGAAATTTTATTAAGGTGTAGCATTAGTGTAGTATTTAATATTCAATGACTTAAGCCTAAGGTTAACGTTGATTTAAGAGTTGCAATTGGTTAAGCACGATCACTAGCTTTGATCATACTAAAATGTGTGGAGATTAGAAAAGTTGCATACAGAAGTAGTTTAGGACGTACAGATTGAATTTGACACTGGTTTGAGGCCATAACCAACTTTTAAAGTAAAATTTTAAAATTGGGTTGTGCAGCTGTCAAAAATTAAAATGCTCATACTGGTTTAATTTGAGCTGCAAACGCAGTGCAACTGTGTAGTTGGGTTGTATGTAGAATATAATAAGTTTTTATAGTTTAAAACGGTTGACTGGTTAACATGTGTTTGCATTTAGTTATAGGTTAAGTTTTGTTAACAATTTTTTAAAGTAGACCATGCTTGTTAATGAAACGCAGAGAATTTTACAACAAATTTAATGCTATATGTCAGTTTTAGCTAATGGACGATATAAAAAATTATTTTTAAGTTTCGTAATTTTCTGCAATTTGTTACTTTGTTCTAACTGGCCAGTTTGAAACATTCCAAATTGCTGTCAGCTTATAAGATGAGACAATTTAGAAACAGAAACGCAACTAACAACTAACTTCTAAACCATTAGCAATCTAACTGTTACAAAGGAAAGACGTTCCCCAAAAAATAAATATAATGAATTGGTATGTTAGATACAATATAAAAATATTTGTTATTAACGTACCAAGTATAGTTGACAAGTGTACAATCTTTCAATAAAAGCAGTCTTCCTGCCCTCAAAATATTTGCGGATTTAATAATCGGAATGGGGCAGAGAAAGTAAGGAGGGCCAGGAAGCCTGTAGTTCAAGGTTTGGTATTAGCTGTCATTGCGGAGGCCAGCTTAGATTGCCACAACAGTGGCGACCATCTTATCGTCTTAACAAGGAAACAAGGATTTGGTTATCCTACCGTTAACTGGAATGCCGCGAATGTAAAAAAAACCGAATTTCTTGGAATAAAAAAAAATAATGAGTTTTATTTTATCATTGCAAGTCCAATTATTTTAATGGTTGTATTTTGATCAGTGAGGTCACGGTGAGTTTCAGTTTAAGATTCTGTAAGACAACCGATGATGCCAATTGTATTTTTTGTACTTAATAGCATCCATGGGCTAAATTGAGTGCGTTTGTTGATCAGCGTCTCAAAAAAATTAAAGTGGGTTCTTTTGTAACAATAACAACCCCCAACAAGAAGTACTTAAGTAAATGGACGAACATTAATTTTGCCCAGTAATTTTAAAAGCCACCGCTGCACTCGTTCCCATAGACAGCCGCTCGTTCCTTCTGCAAAGCTCATTAAGACCGTAATCACCCAAATATCCACCACCGTTCAACTTGTCGCTCCCGCAGTCCAACCTGTCGCAGCATCCCCACAAAGTGTTGAAATGAATACTACTACACTGGCCTCAGCTCGAAACAAAGAAAACCTTGCCGACAACATTTACAAGCCCCCTCGAACGGCGTATTCCCCACACCCAGGAAAAGATACTCGCCGCTAAACTCCGATGAGGTCGACCGCACTAGATAATCTTCCAATCATTTCTCGAACGACGGAAAACTAGATCGCCATCCGCAGTTGGCTCAATCGTAGTAAGCTGGCCCAAAACGGTCACTGAACTGATGCTCGTGCTGAATTTATCAATCGTCCATCCTCGAGATAAGGGGGTTGATAGATTCAATCATTGGCCAAATCGGCCTTTCTCTGCTGACGTCACGCCGGAGCGCTGCGGGTGGTATTGGTTATTGCCACATCTTTTATATAGTTCAGGCCCCTCTCCGAGTAATTTTCATCAATATGGCTATATAAAGGGGTTCTTGGAAGACCAGCATTTCAGCAGTGACGACGAAGTGGAGCCGGTTGTTCGAGAATGGGTCCGGCTTACTGACAAACCTTTCAACGCTGATGCTTTCCAGGCACTAGTCACACGCTGGAATAAGTGTATAATCTAGCAGGTAATTACAACTAAAAATAACTCTAGTTTCTACTCCCATAAATGTGTTCTTTTATACCGAACACCCAAAAGTCCCAGTTTGGTTGAATGCCGCGCTTATATTAACTTTGTAACCCCTGTTTTTAGCTATATTATAATTACTTATTCAAAAATGTAGTGAATTACTATAGATCAACTTTATTGCAAAGATATCTTGCTAACAAGAAATATATTGCGTACGCATTTCTTGAAATTAAGATCATCCTAAAAGTTGTGGCAAATAATTTATTAACATGCTCACGATGGATTTCGGCGTCAAGCTCTTCATCTTCTGGTTTAGATCTTCTAAGTTCTAAAAATTAAGCACAATAAATGAATATCCAGGTGTTTGTCTAGAACAAAACATTAAACATACCACAGGATTGTCACGATTTCTTCTGGTAATATTGCCACTCTGCTGGGAAAGTACCTCATTGAACGCCTTAAAGAAGATAAGTTATAGTTTGGGAAAGCTTATTTATTTTGTTTTGCTTACGTGGCATGCAAGTACTGCGACCAAGAGGATAGCACTAAGTTTCAGCATAATGATTTCTTACAAGAATGTGATTAGCCTTTGTTAGTAGTATTAGATATACTCTCAATTAGGAAATTGAACAATGGAGTGTAGAATTTAGTGGTAATAAAATTAATTGCGGAGGCAGTAGCACTATTTCTATGAAATTTACTAATTGAGTACCTTACGGTTTTTGCGAAATGGGAGAGTTTTTAAATTCCCTAAGAATCTTTAAACAAAGATCTGCTTCGTAACTTGCTGCTGAGGTACTTTTAACGCTTTGTTTTACAATTTTCACTATCTCCCTCCTTTGAATAACTTTCTCCATTTGTCGTTATCTTACTATTGCGAGATCTCGAGGCTCAAATACCGCTAGGCCTTCTTTTCCTTATTCGTTCTATTCAGGCTCCATCCATTTATTCTGATTTATTCTACTGATATTACTACATCACATCAATCTCTTCCCATTGATGTAATTCAGTGTATAGTTACAGGGTTAAGCGGTAATTATGACACTGGTAATGTTTATAGGTAACTAAGAAACAACTGCTACACGTAGCAGCGCCATTATATTATAACGAGAGAGCGCCGTTTATGTTATTCGGGAACCCACAAAATCCAGTCAAGCCTGAAGCGATTTTGCTTCCGCTGTACTAGACATTGAAATTAGGCTAAAGTCATTCCCATCTAATTGTCCTTCATTGCATTTCGTCATATGTTATTTGACACAGTTTTTAAGTCCAATGTGGAACAATGCAACTCTTGCATTATTTGTAACGATGCTAGTCTTACGTTACATTTCTATATGCGTATATTTGTGTGCAGTGTAATTAGGAGAGTTTTCGCTCTGACACTGCTCCGAAGCTCGAAAGGTTTACGGTCATTTGCGACGCATAGAGTTACCACCCGAACGGTTCTCGCTCGGACAGTCCAGTATTTAAGGCCACTGTCCAGCGTTTGGTTCTTATCTCCAACAGATCGCATATCAAATGTTCAAAATATAGCTATCTAAGCGTGACTTAGGATTTATTTTAACTAAAACAGTGATAGTGTTATACCATGTTGTACTACAGGTACAAAATATGTTTTAGCTCTAAAGAACGAATAGACGGAATCGCCAACGATCGAATTCGAGCGAAATAATAAAGCCGCAGCTCTTCAGGGTGACGTCAACATAGGAAGGCCGCCTGTTGGTAGAATTTAACTTTAAATAGCGTGAGCGCCTGCTTATATTTAGCTTAAAAATTAAAGGCGCCCTGTGGTAACGGGTTACTAGCCGCGAACTGAGCTTTTAGTCGCACTCCATTCGATTTTTTGGTAACGGAAAACGAATTTTCAAAGCAAAACCGTAATTTTGATACAAAACTCTAGTACAAGTACCGTAATATCAATCTCAAAATGTAATAGACCACTTTCTAATCCAGGTATAAAATATAACATTTTAAATTTAGCTTATTTTTTTGTTATTGCTTTGCTCAATAGATTATTATTTACTTTACCTCAATAATTCTTAACCAAAGTATTGATTGTAGTGAAAATATCTGCTGGTGATTATAATGGCTCACAAGAAAATTAACTAAATAATTCTCCAGATCACAATAATTTGCTTTGTAAAATAATTTAGTTCTATTTTAATAGATATTGCAATAGCCACTCTTCTTGTTGTACGTATTTTAATTATACACTGATTGACTACACTGCAATATAATTTGGATATGTAATTATTTTATATTACGACAATTATGTGATGTTCCTTATATGTCACATTTGAGTGTACGTATTTGGCGGATTATTTACGGATAATTTATCATAATGTTGCATTGACCATAGAGGTGCTATTCAGCAATTACTTCCTGCCAGCTATTGTGATTTAAACTTACCGGTAACTTACTTGTATGATAGACATAACGAGTACCTGTACGCTTAACACTCGCACCACTTAGAGGAATGGAAGCCTGTTCTAATACACCGAAGAGCTTAAAACCAGATTATTATTTGATAGAGTTAGAGACAGGACCGCGCCAGAATCAATGACCGCCTGTAACAACTGAACAACTGTAACAAATCAAATAATTTAAGTGAAAAACATAAATTTAAAAAAAGTTTTATTAACAATAAAATTTACAAAAAAATAGTGGAATAAAATTAATAAAAAAACAACAAAATTTTAGAAAATTGTAGAAAAGCAACTTTCCTAGCTTTTTTCTCCGCAAATTCTTTAATTATTAATTCTAAATCGATGGAATCCATCGTGTCGCTTTCTATTGCTATTATAGACAGATTATTTAATCTGCTTTGTGACATTGTGGATCGCATATAATTTTTAATAATTTTTAGTTTGGAGAAAGATCTCTCACCATACGCAACTGAAACTGGTAACGTGAGTAATATTCTAAGAGCTATTGACATATTTGGAAATGATGCTATGAGCTGATTTTCAAAAATATATTCAATAATGGACTGGGGCTCTAACTGATGCTTTTCAGCTGAAGTAGGTTTAAGATGTAATTTTAAAGATTTTATCTCTTCAAATAATTCTACTCCATCTACATCTGATTCTTTTCTAGAATCATCAGTTAGATGAAGATGTAAATCTTTACAACATTGTAATAGGTCGTTTTCCGTTAAATCAAACATATTATAGAGAAATCCAAACATAGTATCATATCTTGTTATTCCCTCAAATCTGTCTCTTAAAGACGATAAAGTTTGATCTAATATATTAAAATGAACGTTAACTTTATAATAATTTTTTGGATCAATAATTGGTTCATCACTGTGTTCATAATCAAATTGTCTGGGTTTTCTTCGTGGTCTAACAGACTGAACAGCAGGGAAATTAAGTTCAATACCGAGTTCATCCGCAAGTGTATTAGCGTCAGTAAGAACATTATTGAATTCTTCATCTGATCGAAGAGCTAAGAAAAAATCTAACAAATTTTTAAAATTCTCTAAGCAAGTTTTTATATTTATAGTAGGATTTTGCATCATCGTGCTCAAAACATTAATTTTGATTAAAATATTGTACCAAATAATTGTTGGGCACAAACATTTATAACTCTGAATGTTTAATGCCAAAGATTTGGCTTGATGTGAAGCACTGTGGTCTTGTACGGATAAACGATCTTCAATTACTTCTACCAATGCATCATATATTTGCCCAATTTGGTAACGCAGGGGCTTCACAGCGTCTATTCTACTAGACCACCGTGTATCACTGAGTGGTTTTAAATTTAAATTTGTTGTATGTTTTTTCAGAATTGACTATCTTTTTACCGACGCAGAAAAAATAATTCTTGAACTATATCAAAATAACCAGAAGTCTCAAAAAAAACTTTAGCAGCATCGTTCACTACTAAATTTAATGTATGGGCTGTGCACGGCACAAAAAATGCTCGATGATTTATTTCAAAATTTTTTTGTTTGCCGCGCATATTTGCCCCATTATCGTACCCTTGGCCACGCATGTCGTAAATATTTAAATTCAACTTTAAAAGTAAATTCATTAAAAATTCACTTAACCCCACTCCAGTTGAATCATTAATAGGACAAAATTCTATAAAATGCTAGCGTATTTCAATTATTTTTGAGGACTTATTCAACATTGTAAATCTAAAAATTATAGTCATTTGTTCGATATGACTAATATCCGGTGTACAGTCAAGAATGATAGAATAGTATTTACATTTTCTAATTAAATCCAAAATATTATTTCTAATTTTGTTAAGAATGACATCTATTATTTTATTCTGAATTTTGTCCCTTAAATAATTTACCATTCGTGTTTCATCTTTTTGTGACTTTTGAGTCCGAAGCACATGTTCTGACATAACAGAATCAAATTTTGAGATCATCTCAACAGCTTTTAAAAAATTACCGTTATTGCTTTCAAATAATTTATTAGATTGCCCTCGTAAAGCAAGACACTGTCGTGACAAATATTGTATTATTAAAATTATTCTCTCAATCACAGCATGCCAGTGCTTTGCTTCTGCATTCAACAAACGTAGTTGCGTCTGGTTTACAGTTTGTTCTTTTGATAACAATTTTATAAGTTCTAACTGATTTTTAACATTTTTGCATTGTGAGTATCACTTTCTTCGTGCCTTGAAATCAATAGTGACAAATGCTGCCAGTCAGAAACACCTTCCTTTTGCGAAAAATTGTTTTTAATTTTGCCAAATATTGTACAACAAAAGCAATAAACTGCATTATTTTTTATTGAATAAACTAACCACGGTCTATTAATTTCTTCTCCATTTGGAAGAGAACGGTAGAAATATTTTTTCGAAAACCTTCGACCATTTTCATTAGTTGGGAAACTAAATTGCGTTACCTGAACAGGCCCTCTTTCTACTAAAATTTTTGTTAATGTTGTTGATATTATCTCAGGCCACTCTCCAGGATCATCTGAGGTTGCTGTGTCCTGCTGCGACTGCTGTGAATCTGATGAGCAGCCAAATTTCTTTAGTTCAGAAAGCCTTGATGAGGATGACGTGCTGGCTTCTTCAGCGTCATCAACTTCGTTCTCTCTGGTTTTGGAGACTTCGAGTCAGATGAAGTCACCTTCTCTTCCCCAGATTCGGAATCTTTCCTCATAATTTCCATTTCGACTTCTTGGACGCACGGCTCATTAAGTGGCCCGGAAAGAGAACTAGAGCTTGATTCTAATGCTTCCGCTGACACATTTTCTGGCTTCAAATATTTTTCTAAAGTATTGGCCAGTTTTTTCTTTTCTTCTTTTTTTTGTAGACTTTGTTTTCGATACTGAAAACCCGACAGCCTTTACGTTTTTCTGTTCTAGAAAAATTATAACAATTTTATTACTTAATACAATTTAAGAATATGTAGGTAACTATCTGTGTATTGATTGATATATGATTGATATGTATGTAGGTACTTACCATATTTATAACTTTTCTTCAACTTTCTTCAAAACACAATCACTAACAAAATTAATTTTCTCTACTCGATCTTCTCTGCAGCCAATTCAAAAATTAAATGACCAAATAATTGTCATTGCACCCATATTACCACAGCATTAATGTAAGCATCATATAATATTATATTTCTTAAAATCAGCTTTAAACAATTAGGTACTTACCGACAAAAGAGATCGCCGACACCCCGATCAAAATAATATAAATACCTACTTCATAAATACGATATGTTTCACAGTCAATAAAAGCCGCCAGCCGCCAGTTTTCTGAAAAGTCACGTTTTGTTGCTTCTGATAAATATCCGGCTTTTTTGTAATCATTGCATAAAGATGCACGGAAAGCGTTCTTTCAAGTTGGCTTCGTTTAACAATTAGCCGCCACAGAATAAAAACTAACTTCGAGAATTTACATAAACAATAATCCATGTAACCATATTATCAGGTGTTCATTTACACAATAAACATTTTTTATACCTATATAGGTACATATTTTTGAACTTCTAAAATTTGTAAAGTAAACAAAATTGTACATTTTTTATTTTTTGTTTTTGTAATTTGTATATAATTTTTAAACCTTTTTGGCCGCCCCTGAATTTGGCCGCCCGTGTGTGGTGCACACATTGCACACTGGCTTGGCGCGGCCCTGGTTTGAGACACTAGTTTATCCTACGTAGCAAAAGATTATTGCAACTAACAGGACAGTACTGAATTTCCGCATGGCGATCAAGCCATAATGGACACTTCGTTTTAAACATATAAATACAACCCAAATTAGTACACCGAACAAATGCATATATAATTTACTAAATAATTTTTTTTACTATCGCTGATGAATGTCATTAATTACATATGAATGTAGAAATGTTGCAATACATGAAAAAAAGGCCACCATTGTTTCATCTGTCTCTATCTCGCTATTCCACTTCCCCCAAGGTGTGTTTTTTATCGCCTCATCTTATTCGTCTCCCGATATTCCAGGTGTTTTTCTCTTTCGTTCTCTTATTGGGTTTTCGTCGTGTTACCACGCAATTAAGTGTATGCTTTTTGACTACCATCTTTCTATTGACTTCTTCCTTATCGAATATGTCTATTCTTGTAAGGCAACCACTCTGTTTCCAGAACTTAATTTCGGTAAATAAATCGTATTTTTGGTATGTTTAACCCCACTTAGCAGGTTACTTGTCAGCCACCAACTTTGAGTCAGACACTGTCAATGCAATTGTTGGTCTGCGAGTGGTATTACACAACCCTGCTATCTCCCAAATCTAGAAGCCGCCCCCTGTAGTGGGTACAGGCTCCTCCGAGAGGCTTATACAATATATACTTTTATTTCTGTGCATGGTTATTTAGTAAGCATGTCTGGTGATTTCACAGAACTCATTTTTGTTCATTTCTGAGGAGAGCTTCCCAATAAGGAAATGCCGTGAATTGCTGAATCTTATCAGTAGTAGAATAAGCTGAATTGTGACTAACCTAATAGCTTTTCTCAGTAACAGTGTATAATTACGTAGCTTCACCGTAAGGCTATTTTCCGTACATTTCTCTCTGTAGTTTATCGGTTCAATAATTATACATATTTTGCATACACTCCGTATTGAACTGAATTGGTACGGCGACATATAGCTTATTTTAGGAGTAGATACACAGATGCCCGATTACAATATCATCTATACCGAGGTAGTTCTCTTCTCGAAGAACGCCACTAATGCCTTAGGCAGGAATTTATAATCCTTCTTCGTTTCCCCCGAATTAAGTTAAACAAAATCACTTACGCTTCCTAGGCCATATTCATCCCTATGTATGTCCCACTTGACTTAGCTCTGCCCTGTTCGCTTGTCAACTAGTAGCAATTACCGTTTTACTCTTAACATTGAGTGTATCCTTTGCTGATTCAAAATAATTTTGTTTTGTAATTAGTAGGCTTGTACTGCAGACGCTCCTTTTCGTTACTGTTTCCATCTTACTTATAGTCGTTCTTTAGGAATAAGTTTATACCAGTAAGCAGTTTATTCATGTAGAAAGTCTTGACTAATTGCATTTAATTTTTTGCTAATCTTCCTTATTTTCCTTTCTTCTTAAACCCTCTTTTGTACTTTTCGTTGCAACTCTTGTACATTTCGGTTTCTTTTACCATTCATAGCGCTGTCGGCTGTGTCGACGACCAGCTGATAGTTGTTACAGTTTGGCAATTTACAATGTGCTTGAGCTAGATTTAGTCAACCTGAAGGTTGCCATTTCGTGCTGACGCTTTTTATGAAATAAATGCATTTTTCATATTTAGGGCTTGAGTTTGACTGGCCAAGCTTTTAAGTAATATAAAGGTCACTCGAGTGCTTCACTTAGACGAAAATAGTGTTTTTTAAGCAAACTACCCTAGATTTTAACGAGCTATCTATTCAACAGCTCCAACTAAACAATTACATGGATACTACAATGTTAATCTTGCTTTTGAGATACGTGATCATGTATACGAGCTATCTAAAGTAATTTTATCCGGTCGGAGCTAGAGTATCTAAACAATAAAAATGCTAGCACAAAATGCATGGAAGAGGCTAATGATCTGCTTTAAACTAGCTCACATAGCGTTGCTGAAGGAGCTGATCTCAGAGAAAATACTCGAGACACTTAGTAATTAGGCGCAATTACAATATCTACCTTGAGCTGGTGCTAGGCCGTTCCTGATTAACTGCAAAGATCATTCTTGCTGCGTGCGGCGTTGTTTACACATCACGAGGGAATAAACCTGGTCATTGGGAATATTATCACACAAAATGTGATATGACGGGTAACTTAATCAACTGCACTTGTCGCAAGATTTGCCTTTCATTATTCGCAATTACTACGGAGTCTTAGAATTAATCCGGCATACCAAACTAACCAACTTTCCCCGCAACACGCGATACAACTTGCTCGCTCAGATGCCGCGGGTTCACCTTCTGAATGGACAGCATTGACAGACCATAACCTAAATTCGAATGCCGATCTAAATACAAAATTTGCAATCCACAGGATGCATTCTCTTCGCACGACAGAAAAAGGTATGCAGGCGTTGATTGCAAGAAGCACAATATCGCCGTTTGCGGGCGGATTGTCATTGTAGCGAAAAATTCCAACAAATATGCAAGATTTACGTACAAGAAATCCGACATGAACATGAGCGAACCCGCCCAAAATTTTCGAGAAAAAAGTGCGTACAGAAAAGGCTCTGGGAATTAAAAATAACGTTTTTTTTTTATTAAAAAAACCGCCCGAAGGCAAAAGACTACAACTATCCACAGTAGAATATCTAGTAGCTACACTATATTTCTAGTAAACGTTTGTGAGAACAAAGCCCAGTGGATAAGTCCCGAAAATTCTAACCTGGTTCACAAGGTATTTACATGCCAGCACATACATACAGTTTAAGAACCCACTTTAAGTATTACACAAGATCTTGAGGTTTCTTTATTTTTAAACTTCTTGTGTGGTTGGCGAAATCCAGCAACTGCAAAGCTTCAGAATTGACGTGATGGTGGAGTCGATTTTCGTGCTTCCTGGCAAACCGCCTCTTGGTTTCGCTCATACAAGTTAGCATTAACTATTAGACGAAGTACTTTATTCTGGCATCTCTAAATAATATCGATATTGCACTGTTTGGCGCACCCTCATATTTGGATGCCATAAGTTCAAATCGGTTTCAAAATCTGTTTATAAATTAGAACCTTGTTGTAATGGGTTGTCAGGTCATTTTGGCACCCAACCGTAATTTAATTAGCCACTTAGGCTTTAGGTCAGCATGCCCGTATGTTAAACCCTTTTAGTTACTTATTTGGCTTCATCGCATAATTCCATAATAATGATTTTGGACATCTCTGGCCTCCAAGCGCAGTATTTCTCGTCATCTGGGGCACCCCTTTGTTGGTGCTTTGATAGCCGTGTGTAAACGCTCGCAATATTTCGAACCTTCTAGAAATTACGCTGCTAGTGCGACGAGGAGGGGTAGTGCCCATCCTCGCTCCAAAAGTCGAGTGTCTAGGAAATTCTGTGTTAGGATTGGCTGGAGCGTTTTTCCCATGAAGCTCAGGGGCACCGAACGCACGCGATGATCGCGGCAGTCGGAAGGGGCTCGAGATACAGTTTACACGTGTGAAACGGTTGGTGCTCTCGGTGCAACGAGTCGTCGCAGGAATACAGCAACATGCCGATTTATTAGCTTAATAACCGCAGTTCTTTGAGTAAGCGTGCGGGATAATAATCGCTGTGTCCATTTATTGCAACGGCGACGTTTTTAAGTTCTGCATAACCTATGTAGGTCGTCGCAGACTTCTCCCGACACGGGGACTCGTGAGTAAGCCAGCCATTTTCGCCTTCCGCATCGTTTGAGCTTCGCCGCAATGTCAAGTCCCGCATACCATTTGCTGCCAGGGAAGTTTCCCCATCTGCAAGATGGCCGAGCTAGCCAGCTAACGCTTGAAAAATAACATTTGGGCATACTGACGCTTGCGTTGTTCAACTAATTTTGTGAGTACCGCTTCTCGCATACCAATTGCTGCAATGCAAAGCCAGAACGTGGTACACTCCTTGTAAAAATAGCATTTGTGCGTACTGACGCTTGCTTTGTTCAACTAATTTTGTGAGTACCGCTTCTCGCATACAAATTGCTGCAATGCGAAGCCAGAGCGTGGTACACTCCTTGTAAAATAGCATTTGTGCGTACTAACGTTTGTTTTATCAGACTAACTTTATGTGTGCCGCTGCTCGCTTGCGAGCTGCTGCAGTGCGGTGCCAGAGCGAAGTAACCCCGTGGTGAGACTTACTGTTGCGTGCCCATGCCGTCTCGAATCATAATCGCACGTTGTGGGCGGAACACTTTGTGTGAAAGAGTGCAGTGAAGGTACACTCTGCTGGAAAATTCAGTGGTGTGCGTCAGCTCGCGCGCCGTTAGCCCACTTAATCGATAGCGCCGCCAGCGCCTAAATTTAATATTAACTATCGTTGGTTTGTGCGGCCAGGCAGTTTTCTCACGACCTAGTACAGGGTGTTTAGAGGGTTCGGGCCCGAATTCAGGTTTTGTTTTCACGCGTAGCGGCGACCGGCCGTTGGGTTTAAGCCCACGTTTACCCATTACATCTGGCCTGGATGAGGTACCCGACTCTACTGTACGCCAACCCCTAGGCATTAAGCGCTTTTCCCCCAGCTGGGCTTAACCATTAAGTTCCTTTTTAAAACCATGATGTTTTGTAACCTGTGTATATATGTATGTATTTAGATCACCCCCAGGGATCCAATAGACGTATCAATATTATCGCCGTTTTGTTTTTCTTGACACTATTGTGTTGGTGTATACATATTACAGGGCGTATTTTCTCGAAATAGTTATTCGCGTATTTGCTCGAAATAGCTATTTAGGTGCTACTCGAAGTAGTACTTGATTGTAACCCCGCCCCGTTCCGCCGTCCAGTTCCTGCAGAACGTGGAGATTCCGAGTCAGAGCTGGTGGCGCCCATTCTTTGATAACCTTCAACACGTATTAAGTGACGCTCGCCCTGTGGAGTATCGGTGTTAACCCCGCCCATCTCCCTGAGCGCATTTCAGCTGGCGCCTTTAGCCTGTTTTATCGATCTTCCAGGGTGAGCGTGCTACATTTTCCGGATTCGTCTAGCGATCAGTGCCTGCCCATCAGCAAGCGTCGTAAGAACCGTTTGATACCGTAACATAGTTAGTTGAAAATATCGACCTACTAGCCAGTACATCTCTCTGATTTTTATATTCAACATCTCCTTTTTGATTTTACAATGTTCCTTCCACGTTAGGCGTGCATCTAGATTCATACCAAGGTGTTTTCCGTATTTTTATTTGGTATGACTGAGTTGTTTATAGTTACAGGATGATACTCATGCTTTTTATTGGTGAACACTATGTATACAGATTTATTTTGGTTTAAGTGTATTCTTCATTTTCTACACCAGCTGTGAATTTTGTCAAGACTGCTTCGGAGATGTTGCGTAGCCTGTGTTAGATTCTCGCTGACAGACAACGCGGCGGTGTCGTCAGCAAACGTCGCTGTTTGTTTTTTCGTCTGTCGGTAAATCACAGGTGAATATTAAATACAGAACTGGTCCCAAAACATTGCCCTGTGGCACTCCAGCTGTAATTGGATGTAAACTTGAAAAAGCATCACCTTGTTTAACTCTGAAGTACCGATCAGAAAGATATGATTTGAGTAGTTCGCACAGGTTTTTTGGTAGTAACGTGTTTAGTTTGTTAATTAGCCATACGCGGTCGAAGGCTTGAGAGACATCGAGAAAAACGGATGCCCAGCATTTTCTATCTTCTACAGATTTTTCTATAACATTTGTGTCCCTGTGAACTTGGTCAATAGTAGAATTATTACTACGGAACCCGAACTGGTGGTTCGGAATTACATTTTCTATTGATGGATATATTCGTTTCAGCAGCAATCTTTCGAATAGTTTGGAGATCATCGGTAACAAGCTAATTGGTCGGTATGAGGCCAACTCTCTTGGCGACTTGCCTGGTTTTGAAGTTAAAATATTTTGGGCTATTTTTCAAAGTTGCGGGTAATATTTTAATCTTAATGCCGCATTAAATATATGAGTTAAGACTAATATTACCTTCGCAGGAAGTTTTTGAAGTAGACGGACGGTTATGAGTTCAAATCTTGGAGCCTTTTTTGGGTTCAAATTAGATTTGATTTCTTTAGTTATCTCACTAACAGTTGTAGGCCTAGTAGGAGATTGGTCATTATTGTTGCTGTCCAATTCATCTGTTTGGCCATTCGAAACGTTAGGTTGGAATACTGCATCCAGGTACCCAGTCCGTTTTTAATCGTTGGGATTTGCATGTGTGGCCGTTGGAACTTTTTCGTTGCTTTCCATAAGCTATACTCTTTTTCTTGAGAGTCAGATAAATTTTCAAGGTAATTGGATAAGGTGTTATTCTTTATTTTTCCAGTTAGGCGTGTCAGTTGCTGAGTAAGTCGATTTAATTGAGTTTTATCTGAAGGTTGTCGCGTTTGATGCCATTTCCTCCTTGCTTTGCGTTTTAAGGTCACCAGTTCTCTAACTTCCTTTGGATAGTTAACTCCAGTAGGTTTGAGATTAGTCGATGGAGTAGCTTCCCATGCAGCTTGTTGTATGGTAATATTAAAATCGTTTACTGCTTTGTCTAATTTCTCAGCAGTTTTTAGCAAACAATCGACCTTTACTTTATTTAATACTTTAAGACGAAATAGGTTCCAATCAGTATTGCTACTGGTTAGTGCCGGTTGGCGTTCTTTCTTAATTAACGCTGTACTTAACGTCAGGATAACAGGACAATGGTCTGTACCGAAGTTTTCATTCCCTTCAACGTCTACATAAAAGTAGGATATGTTTTTAGTAACAAAGAAATCTATAAGATCGGGTACTTTGTTAATGTCGGTTGGCCAGTATGTTGGTCTTCCTGAGGAGTACGGCTGGCATTTAAGTTTGTCCATAACTTTCGTTAATTGTCTTCCACTGGAGTTAATTAAGCGAGAGCCCCATCTGGAGTGTTTAGCTTTGAAATCGCCCCCAATCACATATCTGTTACCTAAACTTTGAAGCAGTACTTCGAAATCAGTTTGGTCTATTCTTTGGCTTGGTGGATAGTATATGGCTGCAACAGTCAACTCGCTTATTTTGTCTTTAACTTTTATTGAAGTGACTTGCATGTTTTATTTCTCTATTTTGCGCTCCTCGTAATGCTGGATGTCGTTTTTTACAAGTACAGCAGATCCCCAGTGCCCTTCACCTTGAGGGTGTTGCGCGTGATAAAGTTGATAACCTTTTATTGTTAAATAAGACCGTTTAGTAAAATGCGTATCTGATATAAGAAGAACATCAATTTTCTGTTGATTTCAAAATATTTCCAGTTCGTTTGCATTATATGCAGCAATTCGTAGAGTAGCCATTATCTCGAACTGATAGCTTTTGTAGTTGTTCCTTGCTGATTTATTTCTAAATGTTGAAGACGGTTAAGCAATAACTCGTTAGTTTTGATAAGCTGTTCATTGATTTTTTCGGATTTATCCAATCTAATAAGAATTTTTTTCCAACATACTAGAGAATGTTTGGTGATTTTTACTTTCGGCAGACGTGGTAGCAGCTGTTACAGCATACGTATTGTTCTTGATTACCGAAGCGTCATTAGTCGTAGTTAATTGCACATTGTCTACTTCTAGAGGTTTCTATATTTCAGTGCAAGGTTTAGGCTGACTATTTTTAAGTTTTTCTTTAATTTGTGCGAGCTCTAATGGTATTTCGCATCCTTTATAATTTGCAGGATGGGCACTACCACATCCCCTACATTTCGGTGGGAGTTTTCTGTCTTTTTTACATTCTGTTGATAGATGACGACCCGCACAGCGTACGCATCTTGGTTCACGATGGCATCCATTTTTTGTGTGACCATATGCTTGGCATCTTCTGCTTTGTGGGTTGCTCGTTGGATTACGCCACGCTTCGATTTTAATAGCTATAAACATATTTCATTTGATTTTATTTTATTATATTTTATTTTATTTTATTTTATTTTATTCTGTACTCCGCCAACAGCCGTTAAGCCAATTATAGGCGTCATTGCACATAGGTCTAATTTGATAAATTTTTTTGAAGTCTTCTTTGTTATCAAAGTCGACCATGAACAGAGGTAGTTGAGTTGTTTCAATTATATTTGTGTCTTCGTTTCTTTTGCGTTTAAAAATGTTTACAGCATTAATTGCTAGATAGCCTCTCGATCGAAGATCGTTGACGATTTCTTGGGGTGTTACACTTGGTGGCAGATTTTTGACTGCAATACGTATTGTTTTTTCTTATTTTAGTTTATATGTGTGCCAGTTATAATCATAATCTTGATTTAAGGCATTTATTACTTTTCTATAACGATCGATGTCATCGAACGATACTTTTGCTTGGTCACCTGTCATTTGCATGCAGGTAAAACCATCCTTGATTAATTCGGCGATTTGATTAGTCAATAATAATAATAATAATAATAATAATATGCCTTTATTTCTAATAAATATATACAGAGATACAACATAACATACTGGGGCGAAGTTCAGCGCACAGTAAAAAACCGCGAACTGCTCCACCACTTAACCCCGGGTACAATAATAATTAAAGAAATTAATAAATTGTTGTTTACCCCTCATTCCGCCTCCATCCTGTGCTCAAGAAAATAAAATATAGTTGGTGCGTGCAAAAAGAAAAACATACACAATTAAACAGTATATGAACTCTTTACGTTTGAGTTTAAATAACTATTTTACTGAGAAAACAGTAATGTAGAAAGTTGATGCCGAAACCCTGGTATTGCAAGCAACGTAAGATTTCTGGGCAAGTCATTAAACCAAATCGCAATGTTGTAGACAAAACGACGTCTTCCAATTTCAGTGCAGCGCCTTGGCACAGTGATATTGCCCCTAAATCTCAAGTTCAAGTTGTGAACATCCGTTCGAAACGTTATTTTATTATACAAATATGGTGGTGTTTTATTTAGTAAGACTTTACGATACAAAACAGAACAGTGTAGGAATCGTCTATTTGCCATATTCAACCAGTTAGTATCCAGGAGTTTGTGAGAAATCCTGTCATATTTACGTATTCCGTAAATAAGTCGCAAGCATGCATTTTGAAGCTTTTGTATTCTGTTCTTGTCTTGTGAATCCAAGCAAGGACCATATACCACATCACAGTAATCGACCTGTGGTAAGACCAGACTGTTACATAAAATGATTTTGACTTTGCTACTCAACACATGACGGTTTAGAAAAATCGATTTTAAGTTGCAATAAGCTTTCTGTAGACATTTCGACACGTGTTTTTTAAAGCGTAAAGTTGAGTCTAATGTTAAACCCAAATTTTTAACGGAGTCAGCGACCGGTATTACAGCATCGTTAATTTTAAAGTTACATTATTCTTAACAATTTCGATATCATTTTTCCTACCAAAAAATATTACAACTGATTTATCTGCATTAAGTTTAAGTGAATGTTTAAGAGAAGTATTAGCAAGTTGTTGTAGATCCTTGTTTATTAGTTGACTAGCGCGAGCTGCTTCTTGAACATTAAAAGAAAAATAAATTTGAGAGTCATCAGCGTAAAAATGGCAATTACAGGAGTCTACTACAGAGGGAAAATGAGAGATGTAAATTGTAAAGAGCAAAGGTCCAAGGATGGAACCCTGAGGAACACCCGAGGCTACATGACGAAAACACGAAATTTCATTGTTAACTTGCACTGCTTGATAGCGTTCAGTTATGTAATTAGATAGAAGAGTAGTGGCTTTTGGTAGCAATCCTATAAAATGGCAGATTGATAAAAAGATTTTATGGGAGATTGTGTCGAATGCTTTGGAATAATCTAATAAAACAAGAGCTGTTACTTTACCCGAATCTGTAGCTGTAAGTAGGTCATCGACGATGTTTAACAAAGCAGTAGCACAGCCATGCCCTTTCCTGAAACCTGACTGTGTAACAGGCAGCACATTATTTGATTGTACATGTTCGCGAAGCTGTTGCTCCATGATTTTTTCTATAATTTTTGATAACGTGGGCAAGATGCTAATAGGTCTGAGGTCCTTAAAATCTTTATGAGCGTTTATTTTTGGAATAGGTATTACTATAGCCTGCTTCCAAGCTTTAGGGAATGTCGAATTAATTAAACAGA
Organism: Agriotes lineatus; assembly: GCA_940337035.1. Lineage (NCBI taxonomy): Eukaryota > Metazoa > Arthropoda > Insecta > Coleoptera > Elateridae > Agriotes > Agriotes lineatus. The sequence continues at coordinate 62,889 of CALNHX010004470.1, read as the reverse complement.
AGTTAATAAGATGGGTTATAATTGGCAAAAGAAATGGAATGCAAAAGTTAATGACATTTATTCCAATTCCGTCACAACCAACGGCATTAGTTTTAATTGTGGATATAATTTTTGAAACTTGAACTTCGTCTACTGGTTTAAATTCGAAAAACGTGCTAACAGAACTTTTAATATTACTACAATAAAACGAAGAGACGTCATCACTATTTAGGTTTGTGTTTGATGTGGGCAACGAATCAATAAAATAATCGTTAATTTTTTTACCGTCGGACAAGGCGGAGGGTAAAACAGCGCTTTTTGATTTTTTTGATATGCCTTGCAGTCCGCAACTCCCGCGATATACAGTCTGTTCTACAAAAAAGCCTTCTAGCTACTTCATTATTTATTTTAGACCCAATAAACCTGATATCAAATCAAATGGCACATAAAAACCTACATTTTAACACTATAAAAAAAAATTGTCTTCAATTGTTTCAGAGTGGTGACGTCACATTATTTTTTTTAAATGACTGTATATATTTTTTACATTTTCTGGTAGATGTTTTTTTTTGTCTTTTCAACAATATAAATATTTTATGCCCTTACATAAGAAAGTTTTTGAGAAAAATTAAATATTTTATCGGTGTGAGGCCACGATACAAAACTATAAACAAAAGTGTAACTCAGAAAAACAAAACAATATTTATTTACAAATGGAACACAAAAAACTAACCATTTATAACGAATGCAAATTTGACATCGTCTATTAACACTTCTTGGTGCGTTTATAAGCATATCTTGAGGAATGCTTTGGCAAGCATTTCTAATCCTTATTCTGAGATCATCAATATTTTCTGGTGGTGTAACGAAAACAAGGTCCTTAAGGTGTCCCCACAAAAAGAAATCAAGGGAGTTAAGTCTGGGGACCTAGCTGGCCACTGAATTGGTCCATTTGTGCCAATCAATTCTGTCCAAAATTTTCGTTTAGGAAATTAGTGTTTATAAGAGAAGTATGGACAGACGCACCATCTTGTTGAAAAATGACGTTATTAAATTCTGTAAGAGGCAATTGTTCCAAATATTGCTGTAATTGGTTTCGTAGAAACTGGTTGTATCTAACTGAATTTAGAGTTCCGCCAATAAAGTAAGGTCCTAACAACCTTCCGTTTAAAATCCCACACCATACATTAACGCTAAATCTTATTTGAAAGCGATTTTCTCTAATATTTCTGGGATTTTCTGTATTGCAATAATAGTGATGATTTCTATTAAATAAGCCGTTATTGGAAAGTGTGCATTCGTCAGACCATAATATTTTTCTGTAAAAATTAGGATCTTCTTGCTGTCTGTTTACAAAGTAATTACAAAATTCAATTCGACGTGGAGGGTCATTTGCTTCTAAATTATGCACTATATGTACCTTATATGGTTTAAAATCATGTTTTTTTAAATGTGATGTACTGTACTACATGACACCTGAAGATTATGTGCAATTTCTCGTGTTGAAGTATTTGCATCTTGCTCTACACTTAACAAAATATCCAACTCCAAATTTTCATCTCGTACTTGGCGGTCTCTCTTTATTTTCTTTAGGGAACCCGTATTCCTTAACGTTTCTTCTAATTTACTAAATTTTCCCCGGGAAGGAGCCTGTCTATCGGGATACCGTGTTTGATAAATACGTAAAGCTTCCGCACTATTTTTCCTGCATTCAAAGAATACTTGCAACATGTCAACCATTTCATTGTTAGTAAACCTGGCCATATTTTGATTTGAATATTAAAGCACAAGAGTATAATACAAGAAAACACTTTAGATTATTCTGAAATCTGACAGTTAAAGCGTTTGTCTACTATTTGTTTTGTTGAGTTACGCTTTTGTTTATAGTTTTGTATCATGGCCTCCCACTGTGAAAAAGTTTTTGTAATTTTTCACGAAAATTTTGATGCAAGTGCATGAAATATTTATATTGTTGAAAAGAGGAAAAACCTCTACCAGAAAATGTAAAAAAATATATACAGTGTCATTTAAAAAAATTGCATGTGACGTCACCACTCTGAAACAATTGAAGATATTTTTTTTTTGATTGTGCTAAAATGTATGTTTTTATGTGGCATTTGATTTGATATAAGGTTTATTGGGTCTAAAATAAATAATAAAGTTGCTAGAAGGCGGGGCCTTTTTTGTAGAACAGACTGTATATTGGTTTAGGTTTTTATGTTTGCTATTAATTTATTGAAATCCCGTTTAGGTTCATCTTCAGATCTGTTTTGTATATCGCTAGGTGGAGACGTTGATTTAACTTGGCGTATTTTCTTAGTTTGGGTGATCCGCTCAGTCTCTCGAATTAGTTCTTCCTCATCAGTATGGTACTCTACTATCTTATCTATTTCCGTATCAACCGTTGATTGTGCTTGTTTTTGTACTTGAACTTTTAGATCTGTCACTGAATCTTCCATAACTTTAGTCTCTGCATTAGTTCATTATTTATATATAAAGTTCTTTGTAGCTCATTCTATAAGGCAATTTCATTTTGTGATTTTAATTGGTTTTAATTTCCTAGATCTTGGATTTGTTGTAATAGAGCCGCTTTATTAGAAGTTAAAGCGGTTGGATGCATACCAGGCTGAATTACTGGTTGCATAGTTTGATTTACATTGAACTGGGTTTGGAACATTGTTGACAGGGAATATTGGCCGCATGGCCAATACCCTTTTTATTTGCTGAGATTTACGTTGATTATACTAAATATCTGGTCACCAAGTTTAAATGAAAAATTAGTTTTTACACTTATCACTTACTCAGAGTTTTTAGCAAGGTTTACGGTAACTGATGGGCGCGTATCAAATACACAACCTTCACGCGCACCTAATGCAATCTGTTAATACTAATACGCCATAATTGTGTTTTCATCATAGTAACTGTTATGTTTGACCATTTAGAAAGTAACTGATACAACGACAAGCAGTTTGACGGTGTTGTCACAATTAACACCCAGCAAGAAAGGATTTACCCCATATACAACTTGCAACTTCATTTTACGTAAAACATCTGAATGTAATATGTGCAATATACTTCCATTTGAAAGATGATGAAGAACGAGAGCGCTTCGGGTCCTTGTGGGTAAATTTATTTAGCTATGTAATAATGATACATTATTCTCTTCCTTTGTCATGAGTATCTTAATTTATAGGATTATTTCAAACAAGTGCCAATACTTAGCAATTACATAAGACATCGAAATCAGGAACTAAAACATAATGACTGCGTTGCCACTTAAATGCAATGCATTGCACTTGCAGTAAACAGATAAGCTGTAAAAAATGCCTCAGCTTTTAGGCTGAAAACACACGAAGCTGTTCATGCCGAGTCGGCGGCCGAGTCGGCAGCCGACTCGGCCGCCGACTTTATGTATTTAAAGCGGACAAAACATACGCTGCGTCATGTAGCGCGTACGCTGCGCGTATACCGCGCGTATACCGCGCGTAGGCCGCGCGTACGCCGACCGTACGCTCATCCAGAACATGTGCCGAGCAAGGTTTTCTTATCGCTTCGAGCGTACCTGCAAGTCTGTGCTATCTTATGACAATGTACACACGATAAGCGGTTTCAAAGCGGTGAGTATCAGGCGCAGTTGTCAAATATCTTTGTAATATATGAAAATATTTTACTTAGATGAGTAGTATCTGACTGATCATTTGTTTTGAAGGTTATATATGTACTAATTTAATTTTAGTGGTAAATATGTGTTCCAATGTCGAAACCGAAAAATTAATAATGGAAATCCAGGCAAGACCAGCCATATGGGACATGCAGCATGTTGATTATGCAAATAAAATAAAACGAAAACGAATCAATTGTCTTCAATAGGAATACTGGCAACATGTCACCGTTATGTTTATTGCGGCGAATTTTTAGTCGACTCGTGTGTCTTATCGAGGCGGCCGCCGAATCGGCTGCCGACTGGGCGCCGACGCGTGTGTTTTATATCACAGGCCGCCGCCGAGTCGGCTGCCGACTGGGCGCCGACTCGTGTGTTTTATCGCAGGCGGCTGCCGACTCGGCAGCCGACTCGACCTTAGACATCGCGACTACTACAAGGGAACGATAAAGAAGAAGAAGAAGAAGAAGGCAATTGAAATAATTTCTGGAATTGGATATTGAACTTAGTTTATTGTCAAATAATTGATTGCATCTTGTGAATTGGATAGTCAGTTGTATTTACTGGGAATAGGTCACGGCAGGATTACTGGAGTAAGAGCATTGAGGAATTGTAACTGGCTTGTTATCTAAAGGAGTTGAACTTGGCTGCACTTTTGTTGTAGTGACATTTCGAGATCGGCACTAGTTGAGGTAATGTCCTGTGGTTTCTGACATATCGGGATTTGTATGTGTTGGATTGTCAACATCTTATTTGTAAGGGATAGTGTCTTTACTGATGGAAGATTGTGTTGAGGTTCGTGTTGCCGAATCGTGTGCTGAAGTTAAAAGGAGGCATTTCCGAAGCTGTTTGCTGTTCTTGAACATAGGCTGAGCTTGTACTGGGGTTACTTGGTAATTGGTATACATTTGGATCTCCTAAAAGGTGGATTAAGTTCTTTGGACGAATTGTAGTCACAGGTATTTATTGAGCAAACTAAAATAAATAGTAATTTAATGAAGTGTGGTAAAAAATAAAAGGACTACTTACTATTTGAAGTTTATTGATTGACAGGTATTGTAACAAGTAGGTTGTTACGGTCTTAAACTGACTTTACGACACCGCACCGGCTCATACATAAACTAAACGGCCGGCGCGTGCCGTAATGGACGAAATCGGGATAAAAGTTCTTCTAGGCCGCTACCCAGCCGCAACAAAATAGGCCGGCTAGACCTTCAGTGGAGTTGGGCGGGTTCTTAACGAGATTATCTAAGGGTAACGGCCAGAGGGACGGTAAATAACGGTAAAAAAAAGAGGTCGCCACCAAGCCTGTCTTAACCCGAATAACCGGGCCTGGGCGGTTAGACGGGGGGCGAAGTATTCAAGACACTCCGTCGATAGGGGTACTCGTGAATTATAAACTCACACAACAATTTCGTGATGGCAAAAATACTTAGATCATGAAGTGGGGCTCTTTCAGCCACGGCAATGTCACCACCAATCTTACCTGCACGCTCTGATCTCACTGGCCCCACCGTACATTTATCTCCTCAATGATGGGCGCACGCTGAAACAGAACATGCACAAAGCGACCAAGAATAAAGCGTCTCTTAATTAGATAAGCGTCTATTATTCGATTCTTACATTGGGGCGGCAAAGCGTGCCGCAAACATTGCGTTAATTCTTATAGATAAGCATCAGCTGATGGGCGCACTACTGTAACTAAACAACACCCATAACTGTACAAAATCAGAAGCAGTTTGATATATGAGTCCCACAAAAAGAACGTTTGTGCATACAAATGCTCACATGATAATTTGGGCAAACACAGCAAAGCCCAAGTAAGGGAAGTGATTAGATAAAAAATGAGCGAGCGACGCCACTTCGCGACAACAATTTAAGATGCGAAGGGTACGTTTTTAACGGTGCACAAGATTTCACATCAAGTTCGCGCACATGCAATTTTACCGCGACCAAACTGGCGTTGTCGCCTTACAGCACGTATGCCAAGAGTTCAGCAATTATTCACATGATTAAGCGCACAACTCGCTCACGAGAAGTTAGTATGATTCAATGGTTACAAATACCTTAATTTTATTGGTGACGGCCCAAGAGATCGGCATGCTGTCCAGCTAGCGGGAAACAGGTTGCCTGTGGCAATTCATTCGCCGCTAAAACGGCCGACGTGTGAATGGTCTGAATGCGCCCAAAATGGCGACAAAGGCTGGCGCTACAACAAACGCCGCTACGACGGCCAGACTAGCCCAAGTGATGTCCTACCTCAACGGAATCCTTGCACAACGAGCTAAAGGGAACACTCCCTTACGTGACGACGTAGAACCGGGCATGGAATTCCATCACACCTACGCCTTGGCGTAATAAGATCGCCGCTAACAACACACACACACCTCCCTTGTTCAATGGCCTGAGTTGAACTGCTGACTCTCGCTTAAGGCGAAACAGTTTATCCAACACTTGCTGAAACAGCACGAGACGGAAAAGGGCGGGAGCGCCGCACGAACACACACACTATCCGACCTCTTATTAGATCGACGGCTCTCGGCTGAAATCCCCTCGCAAGAAACATTAGGACGCCTGCAGTGGCGTGAGCCAAAACGGCGTTACCACGTGACTCTCGACAGTCAATGGCGATGCTCCCAATAAAACAAATAATTTCCGGTGACAAAGACAGCGCGAGGCCTCGCAGTCACACCAACAGCGTAAATTCTAGAAGGTTCGGAAATCCTGCGAGCGTTAACACCCGACTGTCAAAGTACCAACAAAGGGGTGCCCCGGATGACGAGAAATACTGCGCTTGAGGCCAAATATGTGCAAAATCATTATTATGGAATTAGGCGATGAAGCCAAATAGGTAACTAAAAGGGTTTAACATACGGGCACGCTGCCCTAAAGTCTAGGTGGCTAATTAAAATACAAAATGACCTGACACTCCCCTTACTTGAAAGAGAGTTCCCCGAAGTCTCTTAAAATCAACGAGGCATTTTGGCTGCGGCGCCACGAGAACTTAATCTGCCGGAAACGCTGATACGATAGCTGTACCCCCAAAGGAATTACGCACACTGGCCACCAGATAGGGTACGACAGTAGGGAAGAGAGAAGAGGAAGAAGAAAGACTGGATACGCCAGTAGAAATACGAAAATTTAAGTCAAAATCGGGTAAAATAGATCTTACACCTGTGGGCACTTCCGACCAACCGTTCCAATAAAACACAGGGAAGGGCAGGGGTATAGAAATGGAAGTCCAAAATCAAACACGAGGGTTACCTGAAGAAGGCACGTTGCGCGTCACGAGATCGGCGCATTGTGTGGATCCCACAACTGGTATGAATACCCAAGGGAAGAGGATAGACAACCAAAAAGGGAAAATGGTTGTGACAGAAACTGTCAAAATAGTCATGATCAGTAATAGGAAAAACTCAGTCCACCGAAATCCTCAATCGATGCCGATGCCGGAGCTAAGTCGACTATTAAACCGCAAAGCGCGAGCTCGAAAATTACTCTAACACCGAACACCAAAAGAAGATCACGAAGAACTAAGTCTCCAAGGGTGTAGGAGTTCGATGACGCATGCCCAATAAATCCTTTTCAGAACTCTATGCGGCCCAAAGGAACTACCTTACTACGACATGGTCCGCACAAAACAAAATGACCAGAAACACGCTCTCTTTATGTAATCCCACATAGGTGGTTGAAAATGGCGACGGCCAACGGTACGGTAAAAGAGCGCTAGGCCATGGAAACAACAGGGCATCACTATACGGGAAATGTCGAAAATCTTTAAATACTTAATCCTCGAAAACTTGAATACCAAAGAGGCCTCATGCGAACAGCAGCGCATTACTGCCACACAAAGCTCAAAAGCTTCAACGAAACTGTTCACAAAGAACACGATACGTGACAACATGACGTCATCAGACAAAATAGGCTACGATAAATGACAACAAAACGTCAACAAGTACGAAACATTCCGACCAGCGGTAAAGACTCGTTAAATGCTAACGGTAAGTGTGCAAGACACTGCGATAAAAATGTTAGGGGTGTCCACGAAGAAGTCGGTAAACCAAGTTGGCGATACATGATAATAATGAGAGTGAGATAAAGGCCAAACGAAAATAACTACGTCAAACCAACTAAGAAGATGGCCTGAGGGACGTAATAACCGCACGAGCGAATCTTCCCAAGCACACCAACAACACACCGTAACTGATCAACAAACCAAAACACTGTAATGAAGGTGAAAATCAATTCCAACCTGCTTACCAAAAATCAACTCGGTACAACACCAAACGATAGGAAAAAAAATTGTCAAAATCGGTAATCATCAACGTCAAAATCGATAAACCTCACTAACGTGAACGTCAGTTTGGTACGGTAGAACAAAAAGTGTCAACTTAGCCCAAGGCTAAACAATGTAAACAACAGGGAATCGAAACTCCCACTAAACCTTCGAAAAGAATTAAAAAAACAAGGTCGGTACCTTAACTCAACAACATCTGGTACTAAATCCGACTAATACGGGATAAAATCTGCAATAATCTGCACTGATTGCAGCGAAAGATCTCGGTAGTATGAACTGGCTAAGAAAAACAAGAAACGACGGTAAAAATGACGAAAAAGATACTCAAAATATGAAACAACATGGAAAAACACAAAAAGAAAACTCAAAAAGGCGATAAACAACAAGAAAACACAAAACTACAAATAAAAAATAAGAAAAGACAAGAAAAAAAACATATAGAGAACAAGAAAAGAGGCTCGGTAGAATATTCTACTAGGGAAAAAAACGGTTTACCAGTCCATACCACTTCGAAATGACGAAGAAAAACATTTATGACATTAATATAAATTACAACACACAACAAGGCCACAATGAGGCCGACAAAGCCCAACGCAAGGGCGTCAAAAGCTAAGACGCACAACGGAGGGGCTTAACGAGAAGATCAAAATCAGAAAAAAAACAAGGCTACACGTTGGGATAGCCAAAAGCTTGTTACGGTCTTAAACTGACTTTACGACACCGCACCGGCTCATACATAAACGAAACGGCCGGCGCGTGCCGTAATGGACGAAATCGGGACGAAAGTTCTCCTAGGCCGCTACCCAGCCGCAACAAGATAGGCCGGCTAGACTTTCAGTGGAGTTGGGCGGGTTCTTAACAAGATTATCTAAGGGTAACGGCCAGAGGGACGGTAAATAACGTTAAAATAAAGAGGGCGCCACCAAGCCTGTCTTAACCCGAATAACCGGGCCTGGGCGGTTAGACGGGGGGCGAAGTATTCAAGACACTCCGTCGATAGGGGTACTCGTGAATTATAAACTCACACAACGATTTCGTGATGGCAAAAATACTTAGATCATGAAGTGGGGCTCTTTCAGCCACGGCAATGTCACCACCAATCTTACCTGCACGCTCTGATCTCACTGGCCCCATCGTACATTTATCTCCTGAATGATGGGCACACGCTGAAACAGAACATGCACAAAGCGACCAAGAATAAAGCGTCTCTTAATTAGATAAGCGTCTATTATTCGATTCTTACATTGGGGCGGCAAAGCGTGCCGCAAACATTGCGTTAATTCTTATAGATAAGCATCAGCTGATGGGCGCACTACTGTTACTAAACAACACCCATAACTGTACAAAATCAGAAGCAGTTTGACATATGAGTCCCACAAAGGGACGTTTGTGCATAAAAATGCTCACATGATAATTTGGGCAAACACAGCAAAGCCCAAGTGAGGGAAGTGATTAGATAAAAAATGAGCGAGCGACGCCACTTCGCGACAACAATTTAAGATGCGAAGGGTACGTTTTTAACGGTGCACAAGATTTCACATCAAGTTCGCGCACATGCAATTTTACCGCGACCAAACTGGCGTTGTCGCCTTACAGCACGTATGCCAAGAGTTCAGCAATTATTCACATGATTAAGCGCACAGTCCGCGCACGAGAAGTTAGTATGATTCAATGGTTACAAATACCTTAATTTTATTGGTGACGGCCCAAGAGATCGGCATGCGGTCCAGCTGGCGGGAAACAGGTTGCCTGTGGCAATTCATTCGCCGCTAAAACGACCGACTTGTGAATGGTCTGGATGCGCCCAAAATGGCGACAAAGGCTGGCGCTTCAACAAACGCCGCTACGACGGCCAGACTAGCCCAAGTGATGTCCTACCTCAACGGAATCCTCGCACAACGAGCTAAAGGGAACACTCCCTTACGTGACGACGTAGAACCGGGCATGGAATTCCATCACACCTACGCCTTGGCGTAATAAGATCGCCGCTAACGACACACAAACACCTCTCTTGTTCAATGGCCTGAGTTGAACTGCCGACTCTCGCTTAAGGCGAAACAGTTTATCCAACACTTGCTGAAACAGCACGAGACGGAAAAGGCTGACGCCCCCGCCAAGGGCGGGAGCGCCGCACGAACACACACACTATCCGACCTCTTATTAGATCGACGGCTCTCGGCTGAAATCCCCTCGCAAGAAGCATTAGGACGCCTGCAGTGGCGTGAGCCAAAACGGCGTTACCACGTGACTCTCGACAGCCAATGCGATGCGCCCAATAAAACAAATAAGTTCCGGTGACAAAGACAGCGCGAGGCCTCGCAGTCACACCAACAGCGTAAATTCTAGAAGATTCGGAAATCCTGCGAGCGTTAACACCCGACTGTCAAAGTACCAACAAAGGGGTGCCCCAGATGACGAGAAATACTGCGCTTGAGGCCAAATATGTGCAAAATCATTATTATGGAATTAGGCGATGAAGCCAAATAAGTAACTAAAAGGGTTTAACATACGGGCACGCTGCCCTAAAGCCTAGGTGGCTAATTAAAATACAAAATGACCTGACAAGGTATTAGCAATTGATATTCCATGTACATGATTTGAAGTAACACTGACGTTCATTAGGGTTGTAGCAAATTTGACATAGGTTTTCATTATACAAAAAATTATTTTTCAGAAATAATAAGCAGTCTAGATATAGCGTGAACCGACTAGTTTTGGGAGTACATGTTCTACTGAGCCAGTAAGATTTAATAATTTAAAATGTAAGGATTTATAAATAATTGCCATCTTAATTAAGGATCATTTTTAGACCAAATAGAATTAAATCGGCTTGTTGATGTTGTAAAAGCCTGAATTGCACCATTCCGTTTTTAGGAGTCGCGGCCGGGCAAGAAAAGGCGCCAAAATCTCTAGGATTGTTTAATTATATCGACAACTCCTAGGTTAATTGCTCACTTTTATACATATGTATTTGGTTAAAGCGTAAAGCGTCTACTTACAAGTCAGATCCCCTCTGGCAGCCCGGGTTCGAATCCCACCAACTGCGACGTTTTTTTTCTTTGAAAGTTAATGCAATTTGCATTACTAAGTATTTTATTTTACTGTTTCAGTATTATTAGAAACATTCAAATATGTCTACCTATCTTGTTGATAATATTTAACACCTTTCAATCGTTCTTTGATCTATCAAGTGTTGTTTTTCTGTCGAGCAAAAAGTTTAATTTAATGGAGCGCGCTTTGAATTGTCCACCCAGGTAAAGACGAGTTGGACAACACGCCAAGTGTCATAAAGATAGTTTATTTACTAGCAAGATGATATTGTACATTTTCGTCATAGAAACAAAATATGAAGAGTTACTCATAACTCCCAAGGGACTTGTCAAATTATTTCTCTCTCAAACTCACAGTAACCATGCAACTACAAATAACGTCTTAGCAACCGTACAATGAGGCAATCCTTGATGTTACTTACATATTCTAATTTTAAATGTCATTATGACATTTTGAAATTTCATACTATTCTTACTAATATGCTATTAAATAAAATATTGTATGCAAAACAGGAGATATTCATGTTCTTTACCTACGGTTGACTCGGGCCAGAGCCCTCGGTCTGTAACACATGTCAACCTCAGGAAAAAAACATATTCATATCTCCCTTAATGCATAAATATCTATTTTGCTCAAGTTGCATCGTTACAATATTTTGTCTACTATCGTAACAGAAGTAATAATAATTTAGTTTGTTAAACATTTTCTGCCACACTGTATTGCATTTTCTAGGTTATGTAGATATAAAATTTACGGTAAGGAGTGCGATTTACGTTTTTATTGCACGCCGCCCATGGCAAAAAATATTAAAGACCGTATAAGTTGTCACTTTTGACAGTAGAAACTGTGCAAAAAGTTGTCACTTTTGACATGATCATAGAAAAACTTTTTTTTTGTAACTTTTTTATTTTGAATTCAATTGAATGAAGTATCGGATCAGGCCTAAGCCCTGAGGACTCATGCTAAAAACGACGAGGAATAATTAAGGTTGCTACCCAGCAAAGGCATTGATTCCATTGTACGGGTTATAAGGGATTTAATGTGGCTCTTTGAGTAGATGCTTCTACAAATTGTAAAAGTGGAATTAAACAATTTCGTCGCATACGTTACAAAAATCTACCTTGTTATGCCCTCTTGGAGATTTTTTTTTATAAAAAATTGGAATTGGACCGTGATGTGATAGTAATACATCGAACGCCTTAAACCCAAATGAGTAGTCGAGAGAGCTTGGGACGTTCGTTTAGCTTACCTGGTAAACCAGCATTGTGGTTAAGATAACAATTCTAAGTGTCGGCATGATCAAGAATGGAACTTTATCTCTAGCAACGTTAAATAAACGACCCGCTTAGTAACGAGAACAAAGAAACATATTATAATTTACTGTTAATAAAGCTTTCTACTACCACTGCAAATAAAGTATGTTAGAAAACAGTTTCGAATTATACAATAATTTTATGAATTCTGATTCATATTATGGGAATACTAACACTGGTGACAAAAATTCAATAATGAGACTGTATGCTTGTTAATTAAGTAATAAAATAATTTTAAAATAACTCCCACAAACGAAACTAATTCTGCGAATTTACTGAATTAAATGTGATTTTATAGTATCTGGTAGAATGATGAAATCTCAACAAGAATTCACAACTATTTCACCAACCGCATCTGTACAACACTAACGACAGACGAACAATATTCCCCACAGAGAAAGTAGATGATGAGGGCTTTTAATTTTTAAGGAAATGTATACAAATTTACTCGTGTGAATTCAAAAATCAACCAAATTCAAAGGAGTGTATTATATTTAGTACACAAAATACTCAAATTATTATAATTATTATGTACATACAAATTTTTAGCATTTGTAGATAGTAGTACCTAGTTATTAAGATTAATATAATGTGGAATATTTATTTATTTACTTGTTTTTATAATTTTTACTAGTGACTAATTTACTTATTTTGTAATTAAGCTAACTACGTAGGTAGAATTAGTTTCGTTAGTAGTTTTACCTTCATCGGTGTTGTTATAGACTATTAACAAAATAAATTTTAGTGTCTTCAAGAGATTCATTACCGCATTTAGGGCCGGTTGCAGAAAGCAATGTTAAGTCTGGTGTGTTAGCTAACGCGACGTCAAAGTGAACAAAAAAGAATCAAATCTCAAATGCTTATGGGAACTAATACATTAGTAAACAAAATATGATGCGTATTTGTTCACTTTGACGCGACGTTAGCTAACACCAGACTTAAAATTGCTTTCTGCAACCGGCCCTCAGTGCGGTAATGGATATTACCGCATGCTTTTTAGATAAAAAATACATTGAATCAAAATTTATTGATGAAGGAAAAATATTGAACAATACACGTTTGCTTATGGCACTTAACGAGACTCGATTGATTGCCACAAAGCTCGGCTCACCGGATCGTTTTAGTGATCAAACTCGTTTCTTCAAGATGCTCATAATCAAACTTATATCATTAATACCTATTACACGTAGTAGCTTGCGTTCAGACCTAAAAAGCTTCCAATGGGATAACGATTTTGTCTTTGGTTGCGGAAAAACTGCCCGGACAAGAATCGAATAACCTAATTGTTTTAGCCTGAAATTCAGAGGTAAAGTTGGGGAATCAATATAGTTTACATCATGCAATCATTCTTGCTTTTTGCTCATCGTTTATATAATTTTGAGGTACTTTAAGTGAACTGAAGTACTCTTTAAATTTTTTACACATACGTATCAAAATAAATTTATTGCAAATTTACTGATTTTTAAAAACTTACACTGAAAAACTCAAGTGTAAACTGTTTTGATTCCCCGACTGTACCTATTGTTTAATTTTAGAATCAAAGTGCACAGTGTCGTATAAATAACGATTATACAAGCAAATTGCGCGCTACGCTCACGTGAAATAGGATACGCGAAAGGTCAAGCTTCGAGCCGAGCGCTAAGATAAGAAAAACAAAACCTAAACAAATATAAACATCTGTGAAGCCGGAACGTGAGATTTTATTTTGTTCCACAGACACACAGTACGGACTACAAACCGATACTTGTATAGCGGGCCTGACTCTGGACAGTATATGTTTAGAAGTTATGATAGGATCCCAAGGCGGCACCGTAAATTGTCAAACCACAGCTGTGAGGACTGCCTTGTTTACAATCAAAGCAGTGCATTCAGTTGTACTGTAGTTCAGTAAAACTGAATTTTCTTAGACTATGCCTTGATCGCCTTAGTTGGTTGAGTTCAACGTTCCTTACAATATGTATATTTTAAGTAAAGACACACAAAAAGTTCCTGAACCCCTTGTTAGAGATGTAATAAACCCCTTGTTTATTACATCTCTAAATAATGATGTTGTAAAATAGAAAAAATACTGTGCATATAAAAGGTTTTAACAATTCTTGGAACTTCAATAATCGGCAAATAACGGAATTCTAAGACCTAAAAAACCAACCAAATATAACGAAGGCCATATGTAGATTAAGAGCAGAGAGAGAGCTTGACTCAAAGGCTCGATTTAGTTCGTCACACGTTGATCCTATGTTCCATTTACACTGCGACAAGTTTTATAAAATTAATACAATGGCACACAGATTATATAAACAGTACATGAAATGCCGGTGTTACGTTAAATCACTTGATGACAAGAACCGAAAAAAACTGATAAATTTTACCGCAAACGGCGAAAAGAAACATTAGGGTGTTTCAAATTCAAATTCATGACTGCTCAACTAGCAGACACTACATATTGTTATAATATTAATAGCCTCTTTTAATTAAATTAAATCTATAGGGTTTTGTAAAGTGCCCAGCTAATATTTGAAATATACTTCTTATTTTTATAATTTAATAAATGACTCTATCTACAAGGTTATTTCGCTACATTCAAAATACTAGTACTAACTTGCTATTGTGAATTATTTAAAGTACTAATAAACATTTATTTGTACGCACTATGTATGCTAGCTATTTAACTGATGGAAATTTACTAACGTGATATTTCTATCTGACGGGATCTTGTCTATTCCGAGAGGGTGCATATACAATTTTAAATTTTAATTAAATCAGTGACCGCTGTTGCTATGCAATAAAAATTGAAAGTAAGTACACCGCGCCACGAAACAAAACACTTCTACTGATGCCACTACCGGAGGTAAAACGAAAACCGACGCTAATCGTACAGAATCACAAAAAGGCACTTTTTAGCTGGCTAAATCTAATCTTTAGATGGCTTCTAAGATGCATGCAGGTCTACTTGATCGAACCTGGACGTCGCCCGATGCTTTGGACATTATGTCGTTACTGGCCTGCTAGGTACAAATGTAGACTCGAACGCCACCTGGATGTCGGCTGCAACTTGGATAGCTTTCGTTGAAGCTGGGGATCTTATTGTAGCACCACACGTACACTGCCCTCTTATACACTGAGCACGCACTTATAAAATTAGGAGGACCTCCGTAAAATCACTTCAAAGTACTCTGGCTTGCACTGAACCAAATGTATTTGTCGTATCTACCTGTGTGAAAGCAAAATCTCAGGAAAAACTTCCACAAATCACCGTGAACACACTCTCTCAATAAAAACACAATGTTTAAGTAAACTTGGGTATTTTAATAGCACATACATATCATTATTTAGGGAGCTTAGCGAAACATAACCAACCTCCTTTGGAAGCTGCCCCCATTGTCTTGTTTACAGTTTTGTTTTAGTTGCTTGAAAATCCAAGACTACTTTGATTTTCATTTATTTTTACACAAAAATAGTGCTATTCTAAAAACATTATATGGTCAATTATTTACAAGGCCCATTCTAGCTTATAACAAATCTGAACTTGAAATTATTAACTACATCATCTGCTTTTTGTTGGTTATGTTATAGATTACTAATAATTATTATTTTACTTATAAGACTACTAAAATGTGATACCAATATACACTATAAATGTATCTTACACGTGATACCAGAAAAACTGGAAAAGTGAACTGTCACTATATAGTTGGGAGCCACCCAAATCCGCCTTTGGCGGAGTGAGAGCAGGTCCACAGCTGTGGCAGCCTCACACCTTCTGTTTCGATAATGTCTCGACGAAATTCTACAAATCTTGTACCGATAACCCGCGGTATTAGCAAGAAGACTAAACCGCTGCCAAAATCCGCGGCAATACAAAATTAAACGCATTAGCGTCTGTATTTGGTAATGTAAATACTTTCAGACAACATTTGTAATTTGCAACAGTCGAGCCACAAAAATTTGCGCTGGTCCGAATTCCCAACAGCGGCTGACTTGCTACTCAAAGCAACAACCCCAGGGTAGGTTTATGACACGTGTACCTTGTTCGATATCTCGGCAGGTAAATCTAAATTTGCGGTCTGCACAGCTTGAAGTCGTGGGGATACACACACGGTACACGTTAACCTGCTTTAGTAGTCGGTAGTAAGTGTATGCGATTTGCCCACCAAAGGAAAACGACGCTTGATTTTCTTCCCTTAAATTCGGAGTAGGTAGCATTCATTTGAGAAACTAGTAACTGAATAGGATGTTAACAGGTTGTTTTTAAATCAATACAAGGCGAAGTCACATTTAATATGGTGACGCAAGATAATTATGCAAAAGTTTACTGTGGAATGACCTCAAAAGTAATGCTTAATTAAAATTAATTTCAAATTACAGGTTGTTTAAAATAAGGTAAAAATGATAATAATGCATGTAATAGAATACAAATTGGTACATGAATGCCATAAACAATGTGTAAAAGAATATAGGCAATAAGAAACCAGGTACCTATAAGCTAAAATAGAACCTTAAACTGAGACGAATCAGTAAAATGTTTTTTATTGAACTGTCAAATTGTGACATTAAGAAATATAATCGATTATAGTAGTAATGGATAAAAAAAATTAAATGTCAGTTGATAAATAATTAATTAATTAAGAAGTATCAAGCTAGAAATATTGGAGCCTCAACAAATAAAAAATTTGTTGAGAACTGGTTTTATGTAAAAGACATTTAATACAATCTGTGATTTGTTTCAATGGCATTTAATTGGTTGACTACGTCTACTGTGCCATTGGGCAACAACAGGTGCCGAGGAAGCGCTTTGCTGTGCTTGGTCAATCTGCGAAGTGCTGTGCATTGGAGGAGGTTGTCTGTAAAGCCATCGAGGTACAGGAGACGTTGCTCTCCCGGGTGTAGAATTCGTTCCAGGTCTTGGTCAATTTGCGGAAGCCCTGCTGCATTGAAGGAGGTTATCTACAGAGCAATCGAGGCACAGAAGGCGTTGCAGTTTCAGGTGTCAGGTGTAGACTACACTGCGGTGCTTGATTTTGGTCTACATGTACTAGAGGGGTCAGTTGAAGGTGACTTTGCATCGGCAGAACAACTTGTAATAAAAGTCAACCGACAAAACAAGGTACTTCAGACCAATATACCTGTATTACTTGCAAATAAAGTACATGAAAATACTACGTACCTGCATAAATACATTGCAATTCATTGCTTTGTTCAATGGTAAAAGCGTAATCAAAGTTATTTCAAAGCTTAACAGTATTTGTACAGAAATATGACGTAGCCAATATTGTATTGCCTCAGCATTATATTTTACCATTCAAATTGGTTTTTTACAGTTGGGGATAATAACAAATAAACTGAACAATTGTTTTATCTTTTCTCAATTAAAATGAAATTTTTGTCAAGTTAATTGTGTATAAAGTCTCCCAATTAAGCTTTTTTGTATATTAATACATCAGTAATAAATAACCAGAACCCCTGCTTTAAATAATTTATTACAGGAAACGTTCTCCGTGCGGTATAGATTTATACAGCCTAATATTACTCCGGCATTACAAGGTCCAATACCCGTCTCGTTAAGTTGTCGATGAAGCTTCCGGAGCCGTTTACGGGACTAACCTACAATTATAAATATTAGTACCTTCCTTTTCTATTTCTAGTTGAAATCGTTACAATAAAAATTGAATCGCAATTGACATTACTAATAAACGTCAATAATAAGACGTGGAAGTACAAATCACAAAATAAATGAAGAAGTTAGAGAGAAATGAGAAAGCATAACCAAAAGGGCACTATTACCTGCAGTTCACTTTTTTCTATCTCATCTTGAACTAAGTCTCTGAAGTTCTCTGAGCCAGTTTTTGGACTAACCTAGAATTATAAATGTTAGTAATTTCAGTCTGCCAAATTTGCCATAACTAATAAACGATAATAATCAGACGCAAATGTATCTAAAGTCCAAAGTAAATTAACACAAAACACAGCACTTTTTCAAACAGAGTATAAAGTTACAGAGAAAACATTGTGTGATCAGGAGGAAGAGCAGTAGCAATGTAACAAAAGCTACATGCTTCTGAAAAAAATCAGGACGTGGCTGACAGAACAAATTATTACCTGCATTTTTGTTTTTTCTATCGCACTTTGAACTGATTCTCCACCTGTGCCCTACACGAGAAGAAAAAATAAACAAGTATTAATGTGAAAAACAATATAATTATACCTTCGTTTTAGAACTTTCTGTAGCTCCGGGTTTAGCATTCCCTGATAATCCCCCTGGGAAAAGCTTAAAAATACTAGCTGAGTATAATTGTTAACATTTTGTAGGCATTTCTTACGCAGTATAGGAGGATAATAGTAAATAAAACAACGCCCTTATTCATGGTCGTACAGTATAGGAATTGTGAAAGTTTTATGTTATTATTGCATTCGTAAATTAACTGTGACCATTAGACGTAATTGACTTATAAACTAATTCCGCAATGGAGTAAAACTAATAACCGGTAATGATGGCATTGGGCAAAATTAATTGGAAATAAACGCAGAAATGAAATTGGCAAAATGAGATATAACAAATAGGAAAAGTCGAAGAGTATTTTTTTATTGTCACTACTGTAGGTCCTTAACTTGGTCCTACTCCTAATATAAATCTAATCCCATATGTAGACAGATGTGAGTAGCTCTGACACACAGTCAAGGTGCAAAATATGAAGCTCAAACAAATGTCAATTTTAATATTTAACGCATGATGTATAGTTTTGCTTGATCAAAAGAAGTATCGCCCAGTAGAGTTAACTTTTCGAGCAGATCAGTATCTTGTGTGTATAATAAACACAGGAATTTGGTTTGTACTTTAGAACAGAAGAAGAAGATCTAATTTTGCCAGCTCAGTATTACTTACATGGTTGCTTAGAACTTATACTTTCTTCCTTCGCATGAAAAGCGAACAATCTGCGGTTGCGGTAAGATAGAAAACAAAATTAGGGAAGGCAATATAGTTATTTAAGCATCAAGGGAAGTAAGTAGCTTTTACCAGTCGAGAACGAATTTGCCAGTCCGAGCGAGCGAGGGCTGGCAAAGTTTGAGACTGGTTATAGATAGTTACTTCCCGAGCATGCTTATAACATTTTTCTCCATGCCCAATAAAAATTTGAATAAAATATCCTATTCAATTTACCACCATCTTTAGGCCTATTACGTTGGGTCATTCTGTTCTGTTACACAACCCGCACCTGCCTTCCCCTGCCGCCGCCTGACCAAAGAAAGGGGCCGTCGGGGCTGCGCCCCTCTCTAAGCTGGGCCCCGGGGCTCCGCCCCTTTCGAAGGGGTTCCTCGATGCTCCTCCTCTCTCCAAGGGGGCTCTCGGGACTCCGCCCCTCTCCAAGGGGGCCCTCGTGGCTCCGTTCCTCTCCAAGGGGGCCGTCGAGGCTCCGCCCCTTTCCAAGGGGGCCCTCGGGGCATCTCCTCTCTCCAAGGGGGCCCTCGGGACTCTGCCCATCTCCAAGGGGGCCTTTGGGGCTCAGCCCCTCTCTTAACAAGTTTTTAAATTTCAAATAAACTGCTGGACAAAATTATCGCATCACAAAAAACATTTTCTTAAACGTCTCTAGTCTTTTCCGAACACATGCAGTGGTTTCGATTTATTATTGCAAAGTGTAGTTGGCTGCAATAAATGTCTCTTCAAAATAGTCCTTTTTACTATTGCGAAGCTCTAACACTTATAATAATATGAAGCAAATAGTTTTCAGAATATTTTTTTGTGATGCGATAATTTTGTCCAGCAGTTTAGGTTAGGATCAGTTAAGTTCAAACCCGTTCAGATCACTTATAGAACTAAAATTACTGTAATAACACGCAATTCACTTACTTTCCTTAAGGGAGTAAGTACTTACTTCCCTAATGTCATGGCAACCAGTAAACAAACAGTAAAATCAGCTTACCTGGAAGGGATATGTCAAAGTAAGTGTAACTTACTAGATGGGCATGGAGAAAAATATGTTACAAATGGGACAACCATGTTAGACAAATAGAATTTGATCTAGATGGTCCCTTACGGTATTGATCCAGCTATAGTGTTCAAAGTTCTAAATGAAGGATTGTGGTTAACACTGCTACAAAAGTATGGATTAATTCGCATATAATGCCTTATCGAATGCAATGATTCCATATAAAAAACTTCCACTGTAATCGCCAGTTAATGCGAGTAAATGGAGACTACTAAACCGGTTGGTGTGCTATTATCATTGCAATTGATAATTATTAACAATAAGCAACAAACAATCGCCTGTGAACCACAAAAATTCGTTTACACACAAAAATAAATGCTTAAAGCCCACATCGAGCAATTTTTACCGGTGGCGTAAATCCGTGAGCTCAGGTACTTTTAACCGGGACATGCGAAACGCGTCACTGTGCAGTTAAAATAATACAAATCACAAATAGCTAATTCTTTACAGGCACCCAAGAACAGCTTATACCAAATTTCAAGTAAAAATTATTGTTTCAGGAGAGTAAACGCCGAAGTCAGAACAAAAATATTTGAAGTCATTTTCAAACTACCAAGTACAAATCTACAGAATTCATATTTAAGTAGAATTAGAAAACAAAGGAAAGCCAAAAAGGTGTGTATTGTGAAGTAACATTATTGACTTTTATTTAAGGTTTCCGACTATTTTAAAGTGAATGTGGTCTCTCTCTCTCGAGCCATATACGCAAACAGGTCAAGTAAAATATTCCCTGAGGTGCTTGTTGAGATCCATGATCATATATTAAGCATTCCTAAGTAAAACTGGAATTATGGTAAAAAACCTCTTATACTTGCACTTGGCCAAACATGAACCTAAGAAAATATCAACTATTGATAGAGAGCAGAAAGATGGAACGTTTCATCTTATCATAAATATACTTGCTTTAGGGTAGCTATTTACTACATTAGGCCGGTAGTTAAGCATTTGAGGTCAATACATCAGGGTCAATCCCGTCGGGGCTAGACACGTCAAATAGCGAAACTAAAGCAAAATGTAACCTGCTGATCTCGAATTTCACATAGCCTGACAGTGCCACCCACAATGCACTTCAGTACTACCAAAAGTATAACAGAAATCAAAAACATAGTTAAGTTAAGTTGGAAGATAGTTGTTACTACGCCAGTATACCTACAAGTACCTACATTACAGTAAGTTTCAACATATTTTTTGCGAAAACAAAATTCGTACGAAAAGTGTGATAAACTGACCAACAAAATTAAAATCGCAACTAGTGCAGAAGAGAACAAGGAGTTTGCGGCAGATATGAGGATTTAGTTTGTGAAAACGTGCATTATTTACGACAAATGATGTTGATCATGTGAAGGTAATCACATATCATTTCTAACAAAATCTACCATTATTTGTCTTACTTGGTAGCGCAAACAAATGTTTCTTCAGATTGCGCCACAAACACAAAACAAAAGGAGTTCACAAATTGGTAATACACTATACTAAAACACCTTAGAAAGGCTTGGCAGTCGTGATAAGGTAGATATTGTCACGAAGCCTGTTCTACGGAACTGCAAGCTGATTCAAACAGTCATGCAGCGTGTCAAATAAATGTTGATTAACATCAAGCCGGGTCTCACGCGAGTACGCTGGTAAGAAGCCGTGGTAGTAAGGTAACTTCGAACAACTTAAACGATACGGCTATACACCCCAGGTCAATTAGCGACAACGATAGAATGAGCTACAGTAGTTCGCTTCCGCAAAATATACTACCAAAGCGTGGTCATTTTTAACAAAGAAAACTAGCACTAATTATAATTCCGGGATCAAACCCGAAAGGTTCGCATTACACCACGACGTACAATTTAACAGGGCATAGCTCTCCGTCGCAGCAAGCATTTATATTTTACACTCACAACGCGAGGTGATAAACCTACACAGGTCTTAACTCTTCCAAATATTAATGCTAAATCATCGTTTTAGCGCTTAACACTTCGCAATCACCTCTTTCTAATTATCGCGGAATCTCGCTCGCACTTGTTGAAAATTTTAAACTGCTATGACGCTACTTCATATGCTGTTTTCACAACTCGTATATTCAAATGACTGTATCTCACCTGGCCTCTCTCAAGGCTATAGCATACGTTCGCCGCTAGCAACACGGCTGCAAATTGCAAGTCCATAAACCAGGCACGCAATATTAATAGCAAACATAGCCGCATTAGGATATAATATAAGCGACTAAGATGTTTATTATAAATACGAAGATTTACAAACTGCCATTATAAACCTTTTTTAAATATACTGCAATGGCTGCCTAGTTATTTTGAATGGGAAAGTCTGAATAAATTAAAATTCACTTTTGCCCCAACTTTGGGCGACATAAATTTGCAATTAAATGTGGAGCACAAATTCGAACACCTTTCAAATTAATTTAATTCAATGGTTCTCCTTGTTAAAGACAAAAAAAGCACCATGTTGCTAAGATACGGTGTTATTCCACTATTAATTGGAAATTAGGTTTGATAATTGTTACCACAAATGGAACAAAATGTTACTACATAAATTACAACCCCACAAATACACAGCCCTAGGAACCACAGGTATAATATAATTGTGATATTTTATGTGTGTGTTTGTAACAGTCCGGAACGTAAACAAAACTAAAGCTCTCATAGGCCACGCCCACCGCTTCGGTCAGAAGTTATACAGCGGGGCAGCGACTATTTTGCCCCAGGTGAAATGCCGCCACCACCGAGACTTACAGGCTGAGTGGGCTGCAGTTTACCGAGAAATCCAAGAAACACGTCCCTAGAGAAAATTGTTAATTTGATTAATCTACATACTAGTTCGCACAATTAAGCCTCATTTTGTACAAACTAGTTAAAAATAATATAGCGTTGATAATATATTGTGTTT
Organism: Agriotes lineatus; assembly: GCA_940337035.1. Taxonomy (NCBI): domain Eukaryota; kingdom Metazoa; phylum Arthropoda; class Insecta; order Coleoptera; family Elateridae; genus Agriotes; species Agriotes lineatus. Next base: position 39,714 of record CALNHX010004470.1, on the reverse strand, counting down.
TCTTGACCATATACATTCGAGGTTGAGTGAACCTTTCTTTGATTGTGCTACTCGAGGTGGAAATTAATAAAAACGTTTGAGCCTTTCCTAAATTAATGGAAGTCATATCACACCAGTTTCAAAAAGCTACAGAGAGCCCTTTGCAGGGACCGATAAAGGTTATATTCGGACGGGCAAAACGTTACAAATTTCTATCTTTGAATTTGATTAATTAAAGTTTGACATTTCTTAAAACTAACTTGAATTTGTAAACAAAAGGAAACTGTCTTCAAGAAGGTTTTGCTAAGAGTGTATTCTCGACAAGTACCTTCGGTCAGTAATTGGACAGACTCTGGATCTTAGGCACCCGGCTTGTTTGTTTGTGGTGGCGCTCAAATTAACATAGGATGACGAATTTAGACAGGCTTTCAGTAAAAGCGTACTGTCGAGATCAGGTACACCCGATCCTGATACTGAGCTAGTCGTGAGTCCACCGGAGGCTTATTATCGCTAACCTTCCAACGGCCTGTGATTGTTGTAATAACAGCTTTAGCACGCAATGTATAATAAAATTGTAGATGGCAAAAAACAGAGAATACTTAATTGTTACTTCGCAGACATTCTTAAACTTTAAAAACCCTTGTAAGAATCCAGTAAATTTAAATATATTTATAATCGATTTTCCCGAAGAAGGACACTGTTAGTTGAGAAGTTACATTCGATGCACCGAAGAGTACGCGACGTGAAAGTGCACATTTCCCGACAACTGCAATACTGTCAGTAAAATAAACTCCAAAAATATGTCGTTTACACGTGACCAGGTAGAGAACATTAATCAAATTGTAAAAACTGCTATAAATAAGCTAATGAGTAATGAAAACTTTACTAAAATGATAGCAGAATCAGTCGCAAAAACAGTGTCCACAACAAAGAACAATGAAAACGAGCAGAAGATCGACAACCTGGAGCAATATACGCGAAGAAATTCGCTGCGCATATTCGGCATCAAAGAAGAAAGACATGAAAATTTGGATATCATGGTGCTGCAGGTTTTGAAAGATAGCCTTGATATAGTAATATTAAGAGAACATGTGAACCCAATGCATAATGTTGGAAAACTTACCGCCGGAAGCACAAGGGCAGTTATAATTAAGTTCGTTTCTTATACTCAGCGTAATGTAGTGTTTACAAAAAAAAATATGCTAAAAGGAAGCGGTGTCACTATAAAAGAAGACGTCACGGCAAACCGCCTTAAACTCCTGAAATTAGCTGAGCAGAAATATGGTTTTAACAACTGCTTGACCAAAGACGGCAAGATTTATGTAGGTGCAAACAACCAAATTAAACCGATTAGTTTTTATAAAGACTTAAAGTACATTTGTGTACCGAGATGTGAAAGTCCAGTAATTAATAGTTTCTTTTTTGTTGCTGTTCATATGTGGTTGTACGGGAAAATTAAAAATTAATTTCGCTTTTTTCGACTTAACACTGTTTTCGTCTTATTTTTCTCGCCTGAGATAAAAGTTTTTTTTTAATAATTAATAATTTTTAAAAATGGATCAATTTATAAGAGATTTTGTTGATATGGAAACTAGAACAGAGGAATTAAATGATGAAGATGACTATCTTAACCTTATACAATCTACGAGATCTAGCAAACAATTTTCTATTTTTTAGAATAATATTCGAAGTATAAATAAAAACATGGATGAAATGCTGGTGTTGTTGAATAAACTTGATTTGACTTTTGATTGTATAATTCTTACTAAAACTTGGAAAATTTATGATCCGAGTTTTTTCAATATACAAGGCTACAAGTAATTTATAATAAAGGTGAAGTAAATCAAAATGATGGGGTAATTATGTATATCAAAGATATCTATAACAGTAGCATATAGGTGAAATAAATGTAATTAAAGCTACTATCGCTATTCCGGGAAACACAGTTGTGGTGAGCGCTATCTATAGACCTCATACAATATGTGTCCATGAATTTACCAACAATCTACAATCATATTTATCTAATGTTAGTCAAAGCAACTCAAAGTATCACTTTATCGTAAAGGACATAAATATGGACATTAAATCTAATTCTGAAATTTGTCAAAATCTCAACATTATGGCAGCAGAAGGATTTAAACCATTAATTAATTCATATACACGAATTTATAAAAATTCAAGAGCATGTGTTGACCATATATTTTTGAAAAGTAATCGGTATGACGTTTGTAACTCGTATGTGATGAAAACTCTGATTACTGACCATTATTCTGTCATTGCACATTTGAATCTGGTAGTTGCAAGCTTTACTTTAAAAAAACTGAATCTAAATAAATTAATAGATAACTTAAAAATGGAAACGTGGAATGAACTATACTACTATGGTTTGATATGCACCACTGATTAAACTGATTAAAATAATTGCTGGATTGTAATTTCATTTACTCGACCCAAAATCAATAGTATTATGCCCTTTTTCCTACTTTATTTATCTGCAAATTTATTCTCATAACGCTAGCTCGGTAGAATAATCAACTCTATTCAAAGGGTGAATTCCTAATAATTCGTAACCTCTTTACCTAAACTGGTACACCACTGTGCGCCCGAAGTATTTCCAAATACGCAGTCGATAATGTATGCGCTGCTGTCAAAATTACACAAAATGGTTCGTATCTAGCAGTAAGCGTTGTTGACTTTAAAAATCAAATTTGCGAACATTCGTAGAGGTATTTATTTAAATCGTAGTGCTTTGGCATTTATTATTCTATTCTATCTTGATGTGGATGGAGAATATTCCTCGAATATGCTCTTGGTGAAATAATTTATCTTTGCGGAAATTGCCACAAACGATCTCATACGAACTATACCACTTGCTTAACACAGTGAAACACTTTTTAGCTCAAAGTATTTAATTTTATTATATAAAAACTTGTATTCAAAAGGAGCACAACATTTCATGTCAATCTTATAATTTATTCAATTGTTATTTGATGAAGTCGGCTATAAACAAATGCTAATCTACTACTATACAAACGGAAATTAGCCATGTTCAAATCAATTACATTTTAAACTAAACTTTCTTGCAAATTATTAAATTTAAACATTTCTTATATCTAAAATGTTGTGTACATTTTTAATTGTCAAAATGTCTCTTTGCTTCACTACACGTTTTATTACGTATTTGCTTTGCTCTGTTCAATCGCGTAATTGCACTGATCCTTTTAAATGGTTCACTTTTTTAATAAATACTTTCGATATCCTGTCTGCTTTTTACTGGTTTTTTCCCCTGTCTTGCTGTTTGCTTTTCACTCGCTTTATAATGTCTTGTCTACTTCTCACAATTGCTATTTTCTGTCTTTATGCCTGCCTTCTTAATTTCTCGTTGCAACATTATTATTTTTCTGGCTTCTTATACCTTTTTAAATGGCTCACAACTTAACCTACTTAGCTATATTGAAATCTACGTTTCATTGATCTGCACATAGCAAACCTTTTTGTGATTATTCATTTCTTTTGGTTTGGCTATTCATTCTGCACAAACCTAATATTTAATTAATTTGAACTTCGACCCTGTGAAAAACAAGCTTTGCCCTTTGCGTTCCTTACTCAATTCATTTATGAATACTGGCATCTCTTTTCCAATGCATTTACTGAATGAAATTTAAGCTTAGTAGTGGAGCTACATAAAACTTGTTTTCTAAACTGTACTGCAAGCAGAGTAGAGCCTCAGGCATAAGACCATTACAATACGGGTCAGATGACATTGATTTTGCTGCAAATTCCTTCGAAAATATAATTAAGAATGCCATCGACAACCCAACTAGTACGGTACGGATAAATAAAGTACAAGGCAAACGAAACCCTTGGATAACTGGGGGTCTTTTAAAGTCAGCTGCGACAAAAAAGGAATTATATTTTAAAAAATCTCTAAGGCAACCTGAAAACGCACAACTTATTGAAAACTATAAAAAATATAAAAATAACTTAACGAACTTAATAAAAATAACAAAAAATAACTATTATAAAAATAAAATAAATGACAATAAAAATTCAAGTGAGGCCTTATGGAACATAATTAAAGAACTTACAAATCGAAACGATACTAACAGGAAAGTAAATGAAATTAAAGTGAATAGTGAAATAATTACAAATAAGAAAGACATGGCAAATCAATTCAATAAATTTTTCGTTGAAATCGGATAAAAAATGGCTAAATCTATAGTTAATTTATATCCCAGGACAGTTAAAAAATATATAAATAATCACTCAATATACTTGTACCCGGCTGAGCCAAGTATCTAAATATATAAATTAATTAAAAAATTGTAAATCGCCTGGCATTAACAACATAGCTTCCGAAACTCTTAAAATAGCCTTAGACTATATAAAAAACCCACTCACATTTATTATAAATAAAATTTTAGCAACTTGAAATTTTCCGTCTAAATTTAAGGAGGCCGTAGTAAAGACTTCATTCAAAAAAGATGATAGACTTGACATCGCAAATTTTTGACCGATATCCCTCATATCAAATCTAGCTAAAGTGGTAGAAAAAATAATCGAAAACCGTATAATAATGTACCTTAACAAATACAATTTGATATCGGATAAACAATTTGGTTTCAAATCAGGGATATCAACTAAAAATGCAATTGTTCACCTAACAAACAGTATTTATAAAAATCTCGATAAAAATAAACAGATACTATGTGTTTTCATGGATTTGGCCAAAGCCTTTGATACTGTTAATGATGCAGAGCTAATAAAGACGGTTGAGGATCTTGGTTTTCGCGGTGTAGCCTTAAATCTAATCGGAAATTGTTTAAAAAACAGAGTTCAATATGTCAAAATTGGAAATGATCTAAGTGACCCGGAAATAGTCGAATGTGGTGTTCCACAAGGTACTGTTCTGGGACCCATTCTTTTCAATATTGACATTAACAGTTTATTCACATACAATACAATAGCTCAGGTGCGGACGTTTGATGATGACACCGTGATACTATATACCGCAGATAGCTGGAATGACTTTAAAGCAAAAGCAGAAAATGATTTAGCAAACATTAAAACGTGGTTTGACCAAAAACTATTATCAATAAATTTGAAAAAAACAAAATAATATATACAATTTAACTTGTGCATCAAATAAGACACAAACGTTTAAAGATTTAATTATTACTAATTATAATCAGTCATACAGCATACAAGCAACCAAAGACATAAGATATTTAAGCATTCATATTGACCAACATCTTAAATGGGATATCCACGTTAACAATGTAATAAAAAAATTAAGATCAGTTCTATTCAAATTTAAACAACTGAGGTCTGTATTAGAACTGAAACACCTAAAAATTATTTATCAGTCCTTAGTTGAATGTCACTTATGCTATGGAATAGTTGGTTGGGGGTGGCATATTGAAGCATCACCTAAAAGGTCTAGAAATAATTCAAAAATATTTTCTCAAAATTATATTTGGCAAAGATCGGCTATACCCGAGTGATTTATTATATAGAGAAAGCCAATTGTTTGATCCAAGACAGCTATTTTGTTATAGTATGCTTTGCTTGCAATATAAAATTAAAGACGATTTAACAGACATAACCCATGATTATCATACCAGGTACAAATGTCATATTAAAACTAGAGTAGAAAAAGCAGAAAAAACTATTGACCAATGATGTTATAGCTATATTGCACCTGGAATATGCTCGGCACTACCTAAAGATATTAAAAAAAGTCAAAATATTTACAAATTTAAGAAAAACATAAAATCTTGGCTCCAGAAGGCCCCTAGATATAGTGTCCATGATTTAATAGACTTAAAAAATGCTTGATCAAAACAATTTATTACTTCTTAGCGAATTGCACAGTGTTGAGAAATGTGCTTCACTAAGTTTTCATATATTTTAATCGCCCACGCACAAGTTTTACTTCTGTGGGCTTTCATCATTTATTTCTGAACGTTCTAGTCATCTTCGATTATTGTGTATTATACATATGTATACTCTTCAGAAATACATTATTATTATTACTATTATTATTATATAATTGAAAGTGATTATGGTAACTTACACCCTAGCTACTGGCTAATGAAGAACTTTTCTGTGTTCTTGTTTATTATATCAATGGGTTTGCAATTCTTTAAATCTATGCATTTTAAAAGCAAATTAATAAACCGAAGATGCCAAAACGGTGGCTTTACTTAGTTAAAATTGGACCTGTCTATCACATTTTTTTCATTATTTAAAAAAAATAATGGGCTAAATATAAGTTATGATGGTAATTCAGTAACTATACAGGCAATTGATAGATTGATGCAATTACATAGGTATCATTTTACCACTTTCTTAAATAGAACAACCGTTTTTCTTCTCCTAAAAAATACAAAACGTAGATTTTCAAATATAAGAATTGCGCAGTTGATAAATGTCTAAGTATTTATTGCACAATTTTATCAGAGTTACAGTTAAAATCTTCTTCCGCCTCGATGTATATTGGCTATACTTTCTATTTCCTAAAATAATCATCGTTAATCAATTTATGGTTGTCGGTCACCATTTATTTAAATATTTATTGTAGATAATCAAATTTTACCTGCTCCCTAAGCGTTTCAGAGTGATCATGGGGATGGTTCTGCACCAGTGACAATACCTTAAAAATGGATTGCTACTCTGTAAAACTTGCCAAATATTTGATATATCTTACAAGTAGCAAAAATGTTGCGACTCGAAACATGATGCTAGGTTCTGTCATGATGATTATTAGTTGGCAATTACTATCTAAAGGAGAACACAATACGAATACAAATTTAAGCTAAAGTCATCTAAATGTAAGAAACACTAATTGGGCAATGACGTTTACATTTTATGATTGCCTAGGTCCTGAAATGTAACTATTATTTAACGTACTAAAATTTATTAAAGGTAAGGACATGGTCGCAATCTAAAGCTATAGACTAGAAGAACAACTTTTAAGTTAAATTACAGATATACATAGCAATTGATTATAAACGAATAGGTCATAAAGAATAGACGAAATAAATACACCATCTTCGTGGCACTAAAAATGAATTAACATGAACGCATGATTTTTTAGTAAAATACCTCGCCGTATACTTTATGTAATATTTTCTCCGAAAAACGGCTTTCTCTAATTTTTACTTCGAAAACGACCCGACGTGTTTGAACAGGACTTTCTTTGCCTGTAACGCTATGTGCGGATTTTTACCGTCGAAACTGTAGCCACTGGTGCTGCAGTTGGGTCGAGGTAACCACTTATTCCAGGATATGGTAGCTTTCCCTTCGAAACAAAATGTTTAGTGGCCGCCCACAATAGCGTTTGTGATCAGCTTCTTTCAGCCATTTTTCGGTTTTCTTTGTTTATTTTCAACTGTCTCGTTACTCTCTTCTTAATTTTATTTGTTGTTCACCGACGTCCAGCTTTCGTTCTCCTTCTATTCGTGAGGCTTCGAAACGACAGCAAACGCCAACAAGTGATGGACCCGCAACCTGATGCAGAGAGATCTATGACCCTCAAAGTAAGAATTCCATTATCTACTGTCTAGCGACGGACCTTCCGCATTTGAGGTGGAAAGTTCTGGGCTCGCCGAGTTACTCCAATCAGCGAAAACTGCTCGACGCGGTCTTGGAACGTATAATTACTGTAAACGGGATTCGATTTGTCGTTTTCTTATTTTTCCTTGATATTCAAATACATATGACTCCTTTCCGGTAGTCAGTTTAAAATAGAATAGAAATGGAAACACAGTAGACAAAGATCCAACGTATTTAATATGGGTGATTTATGTCGTATTTTTTTATTCAGCTATTGGGGCAGGAGCAGGCTGTCAGTATAAATGCGTCTGTGTGTAGTTTAATATTACTGTCAGCATATAGGCATGGTTGCAGCAGTTGTCCAGATGGTTGTTTAGTATTTAACTCTGGTATTTTTTAAGATTATTTCTTTTGCATGAAAGATATATATTTGATGTTCTTTTGTGCTTATAACAAATTTGTTTTGTATTCTAGTACATTTTTGGAGCTCGTTCTTACAGCTCAGCTTAAGTTCAGGATCTACTTCTGGGCTCACAGCATCAAGAAGTTTGTCCATCTATGAGCTGAGGTAAAGACAACAAAATATATCTTATTCTTATTGAACTAGCTGGCAATAAGAGAAGACAAAATTAATTTTCAGCAGATGTTTAACAACAAAAAGCAAAGTAAAACAAGTGGTTAGTGAATCATATTTTACTACTACAACCAAACACGTTCTATCAACTACAGACCAAGGGCAATCAGACCGCCTGACAGTAATGTGTCTACTGCAGTCACCAATACGTCAAATTTCTTTCGTTGCTCCTCTGGTATCAAAGCCCGGATCGACTAAAACATTCAGAAAACAGCTCAACCTTGCAAACATCGATACAAAAGTATGCTGTACCTTGAGCTTTTCGCGTAGAATATCCCCGAGTTTTTTCAAAGCATTGTCTAAAGTGGAATGTGAAGCCTCCACTGTGAACAGCTGCTGGAATATGATCAAAGATTATTTAAAAATGGTTTGGATTGCGCGATAGCGAAAGAGGAAGAAGAAAATGTGATAACTTACGTGGCACAACAGTGCCGCAGCAAATATGGTGAGAATTAACTTGTACATGATCGCCTAACTAATAACTGAACAGCAATTTTCGACCTTTATATAACCTTTGTTGAATTGCTGAGAACAATGGGGTATAAAGTTTGCGCAATAGGATTTATTGTGTGAAAAATGTTTCAAACAATTAAGATTTATTCAGGCGACTATTACATTGTTAACAAAACTAAATTCTAAAGTTACTAAACGCAATTAGTTGAATGTTACTGACGTAACAATAAATGAAATGTCTTTGCACACTTTAAACTAAATATATGTCGATTGGTTTGATGCAACACATCTTTTCATTTTCGTCTCTTACGCAGCCCTCTTAAAGGCTACATACGTCTGGCATTCTATGTCGTCTATTGTTTGAGCCATATACTGTAGCCTCAGTTGTTCTGACGCATTTCTTCCTTCAATAAGATATACCGATGGGGCCACAATTATATATTTATTTATTTATTTATTTATTTAATTTGCACTCAGCCAACAGCCGTTAGGCCAATTATAGGCGTCGCTGTGCAGTTATGAGGACTTCCAACCCCACTAACGACTGTCATGATGTTGTATAACAGCAATGAGATAACATGAACAAGAAAATAACACGTATTGCTTGAGTAAGAAAGAGTTAAACATAGTAGTAGGAATGACGCTTATTTTAATTATGACAGATGTCAACCACACATGCATACTAAATTTTTTTTTCGTATGGTCATCTCTTTCTTACTCAAGCATTCTATGTTGTTGATCATGTTATCTCATTGCTGTCATATATAATTATGGCCCAATCCGTATAATTATGGCCCCATCTGTATAATTTGACGGCACGGTGTAAACTTTCTAATAATAATTTATTAGATTGCAACGCAACAAGAAAGTTTATTCTTAGTTCTACCCGTTACCTTCTATGTCCCTAGATAGCTCAAGCTAGAGATTCGTTGAAGACTGAATCAAAAGAAAGTAATCAAAGGCTTACGGCTCAAAATAAATCTAAAAAATAATTGTCAAAATACATTATATCTGTACAGTATGTATAATATTCTCAAATTTGGAAAAAAAAATTTTGGGCCTGCTTGCACCTATCCAGGCTGAAGCCGATCTGACTTAGGAACTTATCTGTTAGCATGTGGCTTTGCTTAGCTACATTTCGTCTGCAATGGACTGAAGATGGGCGCTTTCATGCTAAAATAAAAAAATTAATTTAGTGTATCTGAACTTAGTGTTGTACGGGTTTAGTTGTGAACTTATGCAGACAGTTAATTAGCTCGAGTACCACATGAAGACTGAATTACCCAAGTTTGTACGCCTTCGTGATCTGGATGTTTGATTGAATTTGAATAGTATAAAATCGTACGAGCTTGCCGTTCAGGCTTCTTGAATTTCGTTGAGAGCTATTACGTTTTCTTTCTAGGCAAATAATGCATATAAAGGATATGCAGGAAAGCTGGCGAAATATGCTGTTCTAGTTCGACGGCTTAATTCGTAGTTCTTACGAGCGATGATTATATACGGAAAACTTTAAAGAAAATAACTGTCTAGAGAGCGTGTGGCCGGCTGGTAGAGTGCTTGCGCCAGCAGTCGGCAGGTAGTGGGTTCGAGCCCCACACCCGTACATTGGAAACATCGAACGCTCTCCGGCCATCAAACGAATATCTTTAGTGGTCGTGACCCTTATGAGGGCATTCTTCCCTAATTCAAAGGGTTAGGCTAGCCACCTACCCCGGCTGCGGCTTAAGATGGCTTATAAAACCGCACTCAATGTGTGGAAATAACAGGCTTTCAGCCTAAATTAAGAGGAAGAAGAAGAAGAACTATCTAGTGCACTGAGACGGCGCGGCGCCTACGAGGCACGTGAAGGTCGGAGAATGTAGCTAGTGCACAGAGAGAGCGTCACGTAGATACTGCGGATTGTTACAGGGTTTTAGAAGCGTAGATTACGTCCTGGGATATTGGAAAAGTACAAGTAGTGGACCGAGGCTGCTTCACCTAGATCTTACGGAATAGGTTAGAGCGGTGACTAAACACGCCACTCAGCCAGCGCAGGTGCGTAATCAGAATAGTTTTTTTATGTGGTCAAGAAGAAGGTTTGGACTAGGTGAAGGTAGTTACCGGACTGGAGCTCGATTCTTCCGTGGGTATCAAACGCGGCTTCGGAATTTCGCTTGCGAGTGCTTCAAAGCTTTTTCTTGCTAAAGCTTGCGAGCCTCTCAGTCCGGCCTGCGACTGAGGCTTCTTTGACTGGAGGTAGAAGGACTTAAATTCCGCTCTTCACAGCTCTTTTTGCTTGCATACGGTTTTGGACCTCATTCTATTGATAAAGTTTTGTTGGGATAAAAGCAGTGGGAGAAATCATGGCACCGCGCATTGCGTGATTATAACCTGAATCGGGCAGTGCACAAAAGACTGAGGCCTGGGCGAAAGGTTAAGAGAAGTTAAGCGATTCCTCTTCTTATTGAGCATTACTTTCGATTGTTGAATTTTTATCATCTTGTTCTGTTTCGTCCATCTTTTGTTAAAATACTTTACTTAATATTGTTAAACTGTGCGTCAACGAGAAGTTGTAGGCCAAATTTTCGTAGTAAAAGAAATCCATCCTGAAAGCTGTGAGCGACGACAACCGACAAAATTCATATCTATTGATTGCAATGAAGGGTGTGATACAGTTAAATATGATCCATTCGAGGTACTGGCAGTATTAAGAGTAGAAATTTACAAGATGAGCAATTTTTAATAATAGCCCTACAGCGCAAGTTAAGGGTGAAACAACGTTATCTAATAAGTCTGAGATAAAGTTGACATTAATGCAAGCCCACAAAGCCACCAATTTTTAACAATTAGTCAGTAATATAGCGAAAAAAAAGATAGACGAAGGATAAAGGGATAACCAGAAAAGGAATTAAATACCTGAAGGGGGTAAACATAGCTGGATGGAAATAGTAAGCGATAAACAAAAAGTAGTGGAAGAAAATTTGGCAATCTTCTGTAAAATATGGTGGTATGGCAGAGAGCTGTTGCTTAATGTGACTAACCATTCACTAGGGTATGCTTTAACCCTTCGTATTATTTTATCGGTTGGGCGCCAACCTGACTTACATACTGAGTATTTATCAACTTCTTTTGCTGTCTTATCCGCTACAGATCGTGTTGCCTACTGCTCTAAAAATTTCTGCGAAAGTAATTTCAGATAATTTTCTTATATTTCCAAACCAGCAGAGTTATATCTGCCAGGGTATGTCCTGGCCCAAACATGGATCTGAAAAGCTAATTGGAAGATGCCATATTTTCGTTAATTTCTCGTTACATTTTTCAGTACTGGACAACAATATTCTTATATTAAATATTCGAGTACCACTAGCCTAATAGTTTTCATTGTGTTACCTGAGATGTGTCATATAGTACCTAATAGTGTAACGAACACATGCATTGTTCGAAAAAACGTTATTAATTAATTTACCTTACTCTTGCTTCGGGTATGCTCAGATGCCCATGGGTTCGTTATCACTCAACTGTATAACTACAGAAATAAACAGTTTAGAAACAAATCGTATGATGTTTCTAGCTAAGTACAAAATGAATCTTAATTAGAAATTATATGTACATAGAATTAGAACAGAGAATTTCCTGTGGTAAACGGTCGCGATCGATGCTACGTGGCGGTCGGCAACTTACTATACACGTCGGTTCTGCCCGGTTGCTCTCCTGGATGCTCCCCAAGAAAGTTTGAATACACTAGAGCTCCGTTGTGCTTGAACTAGAAACGATCGGTCTGAAACAACCGCCATGAATGTCACAGAAAATCGCAGTTTTTCTGTGCGGGCCAATGCAATAGAATGACTAGTTTTACGGTGCTGGTTGGTGACGTGTGGAATTAGGGTGTTAAGCTAGGCCGCCCGCGGGGATTTCTTGGTATATAAGTTTGGGTCCCCATGAATAACATAACCAGGACATGTTCAACTGTAGTAAAGTTAGACTCACTGCTGTGTTTCCCGACGAGCGTTGGAGTATCGCTTACAATCTCGTGCCTCGACCGGCAAACTACAATCCGCTTTCGCAGGATTGTCAGGAAGGTGTCGTCGGATCAACCGCTTTCTAGCTACAGGTATGCTAGCAATTTATTGAGGTTTTTAGAAATAAGAATTTGGGTCAAGCTGATGGATTATGGTTAAATTGGCCTAGTGGCAGCAGGATGTGGGATTTAGGTTAACGGAATATTCTACGATACGGGTTTCCGTCACAAGGTAGAACTCCGTCAGGTTCCGGTTAGCTGGAGGAGAGAGGGGGGCTAGAATTTCTGCGAGACAGGCTTCCATCATCACAAGATAGAAATGCTTCAGATTTAGGTTAGGAGGGTCACTCTGCGAGACGGGAAAGTATTAGGAAGACGGAAGTCAGGATCAGGACCTGAAGGCTCAAGTAAAGGGAAGTGGATGCTGAATTTACTTTTATACGTTTTGGTCCCCGTTATTGGTGCAGTAGCTCGTAGTACAAGTGAATCGAAGCGGTGCTGTGCTTATTTGTACGAGACTGGGCACTGCTGGTGGACGTCTTTTTATCTTCTGTTCGAGTGCTAGGACGATGTAAACGCAGATTGTGACCGAAATTTTCACTGTAGAAAGGAAATGGTTAGACAGTAGACAAAGATCCAACGTATATAAAACGAGAAGAAAACTAGTAAAGACTTACAGTTGTCATCTGTTTGGTTACTCCTTCCTGTTAAAGTTTTCGATAAGCAGATAGAAGTTGGTAAGGAAATCATGATTGATAGAAATCCATAGAATACATATTATTTACTTCTAGTAATTTTTACTGCTGCTGTAGGTATAAAAACATCAATAAGAAGATATTGAAGTAGGTTTTTTAGAAACTACATAAGACTATTGTAGGATAACTTAGCGTATACCTTGTAACGGAAACTTGATCTTGCTCACCTAGGTGTGCTTGATGTAACATTTTAATATACACCCGACGTGTATATGTATGTCCTTTATTATTTGTTAGGAGCTGTTAATATTTAGGTTTAGTATAATGAGTAAAATCTTAAACTCTCCCCAAGGTGTAAGCGTATACTGCTCTAATGTGTGCATACATATCCTGGAAAATTTCTAGAGAAAAACATCTAAGCATTAACCAGTTAAATCTACGGAGGGATTTCAAATATTGTAAAGCTGTTTGTCGATTCGGAGATACAATCAGCCGAGAAAGAAAGTGTCTGCGTCCTGCATTCATGCAATAGCAATCGCCACAGAAGACCTACGTAGTTATATTTGTTACTAGCTGTCCCGGCAAACGTTGTTCTGCCCAAAAATAATTTATCTCTGAAACCCCGTTTTACCACTATAGAGTTTCAATTTTATGTCACGTCCATCGTCTTGGACTTAAAATTAAATGCCATTTTCGCAATCAACGTCCCAAAAAACCTCATTGTGGTTCGCACGTAAAGTATATACCCGCGCAGCTGACTGACTGCGACGACCTAGCTCGTTGTGCTGTGGCATTGTAACGGACACTATAAAACGACACGGAATTGTTTTCACAATTACTTGTACACAAACCAAATTTGAATGTCTCACTGGCTGACTGACTGCGACGACCTATGTAAGGCATTTGGAATTACCCCCTGCTCATAAATTGCTATTAGTATCGTATCTCTTCCGCCTTCGGTTACCTGATGCGGATTATGACATGATGGGAAAAACCCTTCAAACCATTAAGCAATGACTGCAAATAGAAAGACACACTTTCGATATTTTTCAATGTTCCGGCTTTTTCTTTGGATTTTTCCGAATTTTCTTTTTTGCTAAACCAACTCGGGAGTAAGACGAACAAAACAAAAAAATCATCCAAATTGGTCAACCTCGTTCTCGAGTTTTGCTTTACTAACACACGGCGATTGATTTTTATATACAGGGAGTAGAAATGCTTTACGCACCATAGGGATTTCAATGGTAATTTTTTCATATGAAAATATTTGCTTCTCTAATTATTTTAGAGCAAACTTGTATAGAAGTTTTTTTGTAGAGAAAAAAATTCTGTATGCAGTCATGCCAGCATTTGTCATTTTACATTTTAGAAACCCGAAAATTTAAAGAAAAGAGATTACCATTTTTAAACAAATCAGTGGTGCCTTGATATTATTGAAGCATCTCAAAGCATCAACAAATTAGTTTGCTATTTATTTGTTTGCATCTGTCAAATGTAGGGGCAACCATGGCACTTATTGCACCTGATCTGCTTCCAGCATACCACCACTTCGCAATTTGTACTGATTTTTGAAAAATGGTAATTCCAGTTTCTTTCATTCTTAGGTTTTCTGACGTAAAATGACATAAATGATGGCATAAGTGGATGCAGAATTGTTTGCTCTACAAACAACCTATTTACAAGTTGGCTCTAAAATAATTAGGGAAGCAAATAATGTCATATGAAAAAATTACCATTGAAACCCTATGGTGCGTAAAGCATTTCTACACCCTGTATATAGATTCTCTGCGTTATTACGCAACTGCAATTCGCCAATTATCACTTAAGGTGGCTGATTTATGTCGTATTTCCTTATTTAGCTATTGGAGCAGAAGCATAAGTAAATTACTTAGTAGGCTGTCAGTATAAATGCGTCTGTGTCTGATTTAATATTATCGTCAACATATAAGCATGGTTGCAGCAGTTTTCTAATGTTGTTTAGTATTTAACTACTCTAGTATTTTTACTTTCTTTTACGATAAAGGAAGTATTGGATTCACCCCAAAAATTCGAAATTCAGTTTTCAACAGATCTTCACGTTTTAGAGCCCCTGATCCCAAAAACATATTTTTTTTCATTGGTCTGTGTGTGTGTCTGTCTGTCTGTGGGTCTGTCTGTCTGTGTGTCTGTCTGTCTGTGAACAGAATATCTCAAAAATAAAAAGAGGTATGGCGTTGAAACTTCATATATAAGTTTGTGTACTAGGTAAATAAGACAGCAAGCTTTTTTAGAAAATCGGATAACCGGAAGTAGGTTTACTCCTGCGATTTTTTAGTTTTTTTCGAATTTTTCAAAAACGGCTGTAACGATTTTTTTCATACTTTACATTTATATTAAATTTTTAATGTGTATTGATGTGATCTAAGTGATTTTCCAGTTGAATACTTCTAAAGTGGGCTTCTCTTGTTTTTTTTTCAATTTTTTTTATTAACTGCTATTTTAATAGAACACCCGGTATATTATTACAGTTTTGAATTCAGTTTAAAATTTTAGAAAAAATTGGCTCTTCAACTAACGCTCTATTTTGTACGTTTTTATAGAATTTGTAATTTTGAAATTTTTTGACAAATGCTTAAAAATTAAAAATTAAATTTTTGACTAATTATAAGATCACTGTAAAAGGAAGTTGTGTGAGTGTATCACACCAGTTTTTTTAACATTATATCTCTTGCATGAAAATATGTATTTTTTGTTCCTTTGTGCACATCTGTTTTGTATTCTAGTACATTTTGGAGGTCACTCCTACAGTTTAGCATGTGTTCAGGGTCTACTTCTGGGTTCATAGCATCAAGGAATTTTTCCATCTATGAGCTGAGGTAAAGACAACAAAGCACATTGTTATTGAACTAGCTGGCAAAAAAGAGAACAAAGTTAATTTTCAGCAGATGCTGAACAACAAAAGCAAGGTGTTAACGAATCATATTTTACTGTTACAGCCAAACATGTTCTAGCAACTACAGTCCAAGGTCAATCAGACCGCTTGACAGTACTTCGTCGACTGAAGTCACCATTAGGTCAAATTGCTTTCGTTGTGTGTGGCTGGTATCAAGGTTCGGATCGTCTGAAACATTCAGAGAACAGTTCAACCTTGCAAACATCTATACAAAATTACACTGCACCTTCAACTTTTCGCTTAGTGTATCCCCAAGATCTTCCAAAGCTTTGTCTAAAGTTGGATTTGAAGCCCCCACCGTGAAGAGCTGCTGCAATATAATCAAAGATTATTCAAAAATAGATTGAATTCCTCGATAGCGAAACACGAAGAAGAAGATGTAGTGACTTACGTGACACAACAGCGCCGCAGCGAATATTGTGAGAATAGACTTGTACATGATCGCCTAACTAAAACTGAACAGCAATTTCCAACCCTTATATCACCTTCGGTGAATTGCTGAGAACAATGGGGTATAAAGTTTGCCCATTAGGATTTATTGTGAGCAAAATGCTTCAAACAATTAAGATTCACCTGAAATGCAGATGTTGTACTTTGAATCGTGTTGCGCTCATTAAGATTTATCCAGGCTACTATTACGTTTTAACAAAACTAACTTCTATCTTTACTAAATGCAACTAGTTGAATGTTACTGACGTAACAATAAATTAAATGTCTTTGCACACTTTAAACTAAATATATGTCGATTGGTTTGATGCAACACATCTTTTCATTTTCGTCCCGTACGCAGTCCTCTTAAAAGCTACATATGTCTGGAATTTCATCTCGTCTATTATTTGAGTCATATACTGTAGCCTCCTGTGTTCTGACGTATTTCATCCTTCAATAATCGTCTTTAGTGTTTCTCCGTATCGTAATATGTGCCCTATTAAGTTGTCCAAGATCTCCTCGGGTTGTATTTTGTCGAACCAGCTAAGTTTAGGCATCCTAGTGAACGACCATTGCTCAAACACTTCTGATCTTGTTTTTCTACCTAGAGAAATCGTCTACGTTTCACATACTCCAGATATATAATTTGAGGGCACAATGTAGACTTTTTTATGATAATTTATTTGTAACGCAACAAGATAGTTTATTCTTAGTTCTACCAATACCTTCTATGTCCCTGGATAGCTCAAGCCAGAGGTTCGTTGGAGACTAAATCAAAAGAAAGTAATCACAGGCTTACGACTCAAAATAGTTCTAAAAAATAATTGTCAAAATACATTGTATCTGTACAGTAGGTATGTAAAATATTCTCAAAATTGGAAACAATTTTATTTGGCTTGCTTGCGTCTATCCAGGCTGAAGCCGATCTGACTCAGGAAGGTTCCGCTATCTGGTAGCATGTGGCTCTGCTCGGATAAATTTCATCTGCGATGGGCTGAAGATGGCGGCTTTCATGCTAGAATTAACAATTTTCTGCAAAATATGGTGGTATGGTAGATAGCAGTTGCTTAGTGTGAGTAACTATTCACTAGAATATGCTTTAACTCCTTGTACTATTTCATCGGTTGGGCGCCAACCTTACTTACATACTGACCATTTATTCACTTATTTTATTGTCTCATTCTTTTCGGATGTAGGCTACTGCTGTAGTTATACAGATCGTGTTTCTTACTGCTCTAAACATTTCCGCTAAGATAATTCCATATCATTTTTTCATATTTCTGCCAGGGTATGTCCTGCCCCAAAGATCGATCTAAAAAACTAATTAGAAGATGCAATATTTTCGTGGATTCCTCATTACATTTATCCGCACTGGACAAAAATATTATTTTATTGAATATTCGAGTACTACTAGGCTAATAGTTTTCATTGTGTTACCTGAGATGTGTCGTGTAGTACCTAATAGTGTAATGAACAAATGCATTGTTCAGGAAACTTTTATTAATTAATTTATCTTACTCATACCTCGGGAATGATCAGATGCCCATGGGTTCGTTACCACTCAAATGTATAACTACAGGGATAAACAGTTTAGAAATAAATCGTGCTCCGGTGTACTTGAACTAGAAGCGATCTGCCTGAAACAAGCGCCATGAATGTCACTGAAAATAGCGATTTTTGTATTGGGGCCAATGCAATGGAATGCTAGTTTTACGATGCTGGTGACGTGTGTAATTAGGGTGTTAAGCTAGGCAGGCCGCGGGACTTTCTTGGTATATAAGTTTGGGTCCCCATGAATACCTTAAACAGGGCATGTTCAATTGGAGGAAAGGATTGTCAGGAAGATGTCGTCGGATCAACCGCGTTCTTGCTACAGGTATGCTAGTGATTTATTGAGGTTTTTGGAAATAATAACTTGGGTGAAGCTGGTGGATTATGGTCAAATTGACCTAGTGAGCGCCGGATGCGTAGTATTCTACGAAACGGGTTTTCCTCAAACAGCAGAGCTAGATCAGCAGAGTATTAGGAGGACCGAAGTTCAAGGACTCAAGTAGGTAAGCCCCGCTGGGGGGACCTAAAGGAGAAAGTCAGAATCAGGATCTAAAATGAAGCGGATGTGGGAGATGCTTTTATACCTTTTGGTCCTTGTTATCGGTCCAGTCGCTCCAGGTATAATTGAGTAGAAGCGGCGTTGTACTTGCTTGTACTCTGCGCACCGCTGGTGGACGCCTTCTCATCTTTTGTTCGAGCGCTAGGGCGATGTAATTCAGATTGTGACGGAAATTGGCGCCGTGCAAATTTCTGGAACAATATTGATGTTTTAGATAAATTTGCTACTGACACTAACGTTACAGTAGCGTTTATATGATATTATTCCACCCTCTAACCTTGGTGAAAGCATACTCTATATGGTTTTTTAGGGTTAATGGTTTGATCAATGTTATTTTTTGTTTGTTTATGCTATGCCCGTTACCGGACGTAGGCTATCATGTTATCGACGACCTGTTGTTCGCTAAAAATGCCTATTTAGTTTCGGAGCTCTTGTCATCATGACAATTTCATAGATCTCGTAAGCAGTGTGCCAGCAAGCAGCAAAAAATTTAAATCTCCAAGGAGTGTGCACACGTTTTCTGTATAGCCAAAAACTATTCAGCTACACGCTAAATCAGGCGCACAATTTCGTCTAAAGAAATGCTCAGGGGCGGATTTTCCGAAAATGCTGCAAGAATAGAAGCGTTTGCTGCAAAAAGGTTAATAATTAAAATTAACATAACAACCTCACTACAACAAGTGCTCCAGCCTGAGCGTCCTACTAATAACGTGCAATCAACAACCTATTATCATCAGTATTCATCAACTGTTTAGAAAACCATCGTTTTGTCATCCAACATCGCAACCATTTCCGATTCGGTAGCTGTCATGGTGGCAACATTGTTGTTTTTACTGTCTGTTGGGAGCATCAAGTCGGGTTTGTTGGAGCTGTGCATTCAACTGTATTGGGGCTGTAGCTGATGTGTCAGCTGCTTGCTATGTTGACTACCGATCAACATTTTACTGCCTGCCTTTGCTTATGGTTTCGTTGATTCTCAACTTGCACAAGGTCAGATCGTTACACTCTGCTGTTAATTTGTTAGACGTGCTTTTCATTTAATTACAGACGTACGTGTGTGCCAGCCTAAATATTGAAATAATTATGACCTGTTTGTTGAATTTTTGAAGGAGCTTCTTAACTCAGTCAAGCTAACAAGGCAATATTCAACAACTGAAGAGTTTTATCACACGGTAGACTTTACAGGCTTTTAGTAGGTGCGTTCAGAAGCGCACTCCATAAATTGCCTCACTTTACAATGGCTTCCGACACGCAATTCTTAGATGTAGAGACGTAATAATCTCTACCTTCTACAACGGATGTCCACGGAAGTCAACGGAATACGCTCAAATCAACAAAAATAGCAAACCCTTCTTTAGAATGTGCAAAGAAATCAAATGTCACATGAGAATTAATCCTGAATTGGGATATTATTCGTCATAATCTAAAAGACGCTTTTTTAGTGATTCTTCATAAAAATGCCATAGCAAAGAAACAGAAGGCAAAGTAAACAAGATATTAGTGAATCATATTTTATTGTTCCTGTAAACTATCGCCAAACTGTTACAGACCAAGACCAATCAGACCTTCAGCGCCGAGTTAATCAAATTTACCAATACATCGAACTGCTTCTTCTGTTGAGCTGGTATCGCTTCCCGGATCGACTGAAGCATTCACAAAACAATTTATCTGGTCAAAACTTAGTAATAAGTGATACTGTACCTTCAGCTTGCCAGAGACGGCATTTCCGAAGGCCTTCAAGCCTTCCGATAGAGTATTATATTTGGTTGTTTGATTGTTGATGGTGACCTCTGTGTCCGGCTTCCCTGCCATGAGTAGCTGCAACTGAATTAACGGTTATTTTAGAGGAGTCTGAAGGCCCAACAGCGAAACAAGCAGCTGCTTACGTGGCAGAACAGCAGCACTGCAAATATGATAAAGGTGCACTTGAACATCATCGTCTAAGTAAGAGCTGAGCAGCGATCTTATATGGCCTTCGGAGAACTTCTAAGGAAACAATGGGCAAAGAGTCAGTTTATAATAGTTTATTATGGAAAAAATTGTTCAAACAATTAAAACTAAACTGCAATACATGTGTGCTATTGGGTATTGAGTTGTGTTCATTAAAATGTGGCTAACCTGCAAACAATAGAGCGTAAAAAACATTACGATTGCTAATTGATATTGTGTATGTCCTTTCCATGTGCAGTGAGGCTTGAACGCAGAAGCGCTGATACCACTGATTTATCATCTAATATCTCTAGTGTGATACCTGTCCTATTTGGTTAAAGAATTAAGAAAATACTTCCCAATTAGAATGGCTTGGCTGCAGGTACCAAGGAGCAATAAGATCTGTAAAAGTTAGAAGATTGAGTATTACTGAATAATACTAATAATAAATTGTTTTTATTTTCCCTATACAGACATTATAAAATTAAAAATATATATATAAGAATTAAAAACAAGCAAAACAAGATGACTTATTAAGTATAGTAATTTATAAACTACAATAACAAAAGTATGCTTAGTATACCGTATTAGGGAAAATCGCTATGCGAAGTTCAACAAATGCTGCTCTTCCAGTTAACCTAGTTGTTATTAAATTTATTTCACTAAAATCTTTTTGCACTTGAGTCCAATACATGTTATAAGTGTGTTACTATAATGAGATGTGAAAGTTAATCAAGTACATATTAAAAAAAATAATTAAGAAGCTATCATTGCGACTGTAAACTGAACAGAAACTGTTTGTATTGTTTTTTAAAGGTTTTGATGCTCAGAGCATTATATTCTTTGGAAATTTTATTATAAATTAATCATATTTGTATTTAAAAGCAGATTTAAATTTTTCAGTACCGTGTCTTGGAGTTGTCAGCAGACCCCTAGACCGAACATTGATACTGTGAAAATCGAAGCTGCAAGTAATTTTCCTAGACAAGTATTTTGGGTATCCTGTACTGTTGATTTTGTGAAATAAGCTAGTGGTGTAAGCTCTTATTGTGCATGTTTAACGAGTGCACATTATTGAGTTTGTGAGAAATTCCCATGTATTTGCGTATGCCGAATATGAACCTAAGGCAGACATTTTGAACCCGTTGTAGTCAATTTTTATCCACTACGCTTAAACAAGATCCATACACAACATCACAAGAACCTAAACGAGATAGTACGACTAATTCGCATGGTATAGCTTTAATATCAGTAGTAGACAGGAAACACTCATCAAGTTAAGCTTATTAGAGATAACAAAACCTATCT
Organism: Agriotes lineatus; assembly: GCA_940337035.1. Lineage (NCBI taxonomy): Eukaryota > Metazoa > Arthropoda > Insecta > Coleoptera > Elateridae > Agriotes > Agriotes lineatus. The sequence continues at coordinate 17,691 of CALNHX010004470.1, read as the reverse complement.
ATCACCACCTATAGAAATTAAGCTAGGCGTTCCACAAGGCAGTATTTTAGGCCCGCTGTTATTCATTATCCTTACAAATGATGTGCCATCAATTTTGAGTGGCTTCTGTCACAGGGCTTTTAACTACGCGGATGACACAAATGTACTGCTTCAAGCCGGCTCCCTAAACGAACTTCTATCTGAAGTTAAAGCATATTTCATAGAGATTGAGAGCTGGCTACACTCGAATCGTCTAGTACTCAACAAAGTGAAAACCAGCTGTATGTTTTTTACAACCAATAGAACTACATTGTGTTTGCCAGGCGAAGTAATAATAAACAACGATAAAATTACAATCTATGATTACACTAAATGTCTCGGATTGTATCTAGACCAAACTTGGAACTGGCAAATACATATTCAGTTTTTAACTAACAAGCTTAACTCGACCATTTACAGTTTTCGAGTCTTAAAAGACTTATTTAATTTTAACACCTTAAAAATTTTGTACTTCGCCAATTCAATCTCAGATGAACTTTGGCATAATGTTCTGGGCAAACACTTGTATGGGCAATCTGAACCAAATTTTTATATTGCAAAAAAGAATGTTACCCTTGATATTACATTTAAAATATAACGAGAACTGACGAGGTCTCCTTAAAATAAATGTCTTTGTAACAGCTGTAGGGCTCTATATATATAGTTGATTGACATTCATCTTTAAATGCAGGCATCTTGTTACGCTCATTTTGACATTTTCCTACTTGTTAATTGAAATAATTAGTCAGATTTGGCAATTTACTTTTATTCTCTAAATATACAGTACTTTATCCATAGTTAGGCAACCCAAATACCTTCAGCCTCAATTTTGAATTAAAAGGAACACTTTGTTATCAGTTCTGCACATACACTCTGCACCTATAGTTTTTCTTCCTTTTTTCGAATTTGACTTTGACATTGATAACCTGGGATCGTGAACTGCTCTGGCGAATTTGCATTCCATTCTTTTCCATTGCTTCGATCGTTGAAGTTAGTGCCCTGGGGGACCTTTTGCTTCTCTGGCTTTGGTTATAGCCGTCCTCGTCGTTTTGAGGGATTTTTGGAGGCAAGGCGCCCTTTGGAACGTTCTGGAAGCCGTTGGGAGTTGCTGCCAGCGTTCGTTCGCTTTTCTTGCGGTTTTGAAGTGGGCTCTTCTCGATCGAATGGAGCGTTAGGCTGTTCGTCACCATTCGCAGGTTTGTTACGATTTCTTTTCTTCAGCGTGGTTGCTTATCTGGAAATTTGTAATTTATAGCCAACTATTCTACGCCAAGGAAATGCGTTAATTAGTTATACGCCATGGAAATGCGTTCTTAAACGCCATGGAATTGAGTTTTATTACCTGGATTGGTCCTGTTCGTCGTCGTGCATTTGGTTTTGCCTGGATCATGCGGTGCTCCACGAGCCGGCTGGCCGCTCGCCTCTGCGGCCTGGATTTGCGGTCGTTCCCTCTGCGAGCGCTGCCCAACGCACCTGGACTCTTGCATCTCTTCCAACAGCTCGGCCTCCACGTGCCGTATGCATCTGAGGTTTTGTAACGTTTTAATTTGTATCGTTCGTTTATTTGAATTGCTTTTGAACTGTTTAGTATGACCTTCCGAACTGCTATTTTAGAGTTTTTGTGCATATCGATTTTTGGTGTTAATTTGAGCTACTAGATATGAGATTGATTAATTTACTTACCTCTGTGGATAGCAGCCATGTGTAATTTTGTTATGATTTGGCTTTGAGGCTGCTTTTGTAATCACTGTAGTTTTTTTTGACGTCGCGTATTGCATTAACCTTGTTGTTTATTTAAGATCACTTGCTAGAGCTAAATTTTTTTTGGCGGTGGCAAAACTGCTACCAACGGGATTTTTGTTGAGATTATGTAGCCTCCCGTTTTTGATTTTGTGATAAACTAGTTCTCGGCTAGAATACCCGCAAGCAGTTCTTAGTACGTCAGGAAATACTTTATGACTTTCCTTTAGGAACTAGCAAACCCCTGTGAGATCTCATAACGTGCTGGAACCACCCCATCTAAATTTTGTGTGTCTTAAAGTTAATTTTTAGGCCAACCGTCGGGGTTAGATGTTGGCATTGCATATTTTGCTTGCGTTATTCGCACCCTTGATTTTGTACTCCGCTTCACGGGGATTTATAGTCTATTTAAAGCTTTCTTAGTTTATTTTATTGGGTTAATGTAGTCATGCTTCGTGTCGTGCCGTTTTCCGCTTCACGGTGAACGTCATTGGTAATTTATCTAGTCATGTTTTGAGTATATTGCTTCGATATAAGTTTTGAGGTACCTAGTTGTTACGCCCTTCAGGCTAATTTCGCAGTTCGGACACCTCGAGTTGGATTCTTAGGTCAATTGTTTTATGTACTTGTAACCATTAGTCGTATTATTATTTCTGGTGTTAATTGTGATAATTTACTGTGATTTTGGATCTATACTTTTATGTTGGATATGCACTATAGTACCTACCAATATTAATAAAGCTGTGATATTCTGATTGGTCGATGCTTTGATTTTGTTTAACTTGCTGGTTTTTATCTTCGACCTTGTGTAAGGTCCGACACAAGGAATTGGATCTGAGTCTAGGACCTGGCGCCCATTCTCTTCGTATTTCGTATAGTGTTCTTTTCAGCATAGTTGGAACCCTGCGACCCTCGCGGCGAGCTAGCCCAATTAGGCCGATAGTTACCAGCCGGCAAAATATCAAATATAACTTTCGCCAAAAGGTAAGGCCGACCGTCTATCTTCCCTGACAAGAAGATTTTGACGCCCAACGTCTGGGGCTCGATAGGGCTCGTGTAGTACCCTGTCTACGTTGTGGTTAGGTGGTACTATAGTGCATTGTTAGTAGATTGGGATGTATTGATTTTGGGTGTTGTTTTATGATTGACTTCTAGGTATGGATTGGTTATTGGTGTGCTTCGATGAGTGAATCTTTTTGATGATTTGGATTTGTATTAGCTGCATGTTTTATTGAGTATTTGTTGACTCAGTTTGCTTGAGTTTTTTTTGTGTTTTCTATGTGTAGTTTGTTTTCTTGCTTCTTCCTTTGGAGTGATGATTAGTATTTTGGAGTGTGATTGGTGCGTTTGAGGGGTACACTTTTGTGGATTTTTAGGCTCTTCAAACCATCTTTCTAGTGTGGATTGGTTTAGCTCTTCTTTGATTGGTTCTTTTCCTCTTTTATTCTTCGGATTGTTTGCTAGTTGTTCGGTGGCGATGCGTTTTGGGAGATTTGCTTCGGCACATTTGGATAATCTCCCGAACCTCTTTGGATTGCTTTAGAGTAGTTCTTCTTTGATTGGTTTTCTTCTTTGTGTGGATTGATGATAGGTTAGTTATTCGGTGGCGATGTGTCTGGGAGATTTGCTTCGGCGATTTGGATAATCTCTCCAGCCATCTTTGGGATAGATTGGTATAGTGATTGATTGCTTGACTTCATTTCTTTTAGGATTTCTTTTGTCCGCTTTCTTGGTGAGGTTTGAGTGAGCTTGGTGGATGCTTGTAGGGTGCCCTTTTGGATTTTTGGATTTTTGAGGTATAGCTGATGATGCCTATTGCCGTCAGTTATACGTTTTGGTGTGTTTGGTTGGTCGTTGTTAGGGTATCCCCTCGCTTAGGCGGATTTCGGTCCCCAAGTGAAACTCACTCCCTGCCTTTGGGCACGCTTTATGACTGAGAACGGTTTCTTTTGCCCTCTTTTAGGGCCTCAGTGTTGTCTGGATTTGTGGAACCCTACTCTTTTGTTGAGCCTCTGTCCTTTTCGGTTGTGCGTTTGGGTGTCTGGTTTTTGAGGACGGTTTCGTTCGCTCTTTTAGGGCATCGACTTTGTCGGATTTATTGGGACCTGAATCTTTCTCCAAGGCATTATGCTCTCGCTAACCTTCGTTGTCTTTTGTTTGTGTGGTCTCGTCCGCGTCTTTTTGGGTAGGATGGCTGGGTGACGTCGGTCGGTAGGATTCAATTCCTCTTTTCTTTTTCTAGAATTGGAATCCTGACATTAACAACTAGTCCCTTCTTTTCTCTCATCTTTCTCCTTCTCTTCTGTTGTTTTTTTGTTCATTGGAAAGGGACGTTCCCTCATATAGTTGTGTTCGTCTTCTTTGATATTTTGAATTTTTGGATATTTTGCTCTGTCTTTGGTAATTTGGAGATAGTTTCAGTGTTGTAGGTCGATCCTGGGCCTAAGCACTTATCCCTGGCTGAGTTTGGTTTTCCTTTCCCTTCCTTCTTCTGTGTCGTTCGCTTTCCTGTCTCCCACTCCGAATTTTTCTGAGGTGTTTGTGTTTTAGGTGGATTATCGTTGCAATCTGACGTAACCTTCCCTTCCACCGGCGCAGCTCACGTCATCTTGCAGCGACGGAAGAGGTTGGTGTCTCGTTGTCTTCGATGGTGTGCTTGGACTCTTACATCCTCTCTTCTTAGCTAACTTCTTTAAGTCCTCTGTTTTATTTCCCTGTATTTTCTCTTGGCAGGCATCGTTTTTTTTTTAGACGTTTTGTTTGGATGGTCGTTGTATGGTCAGGTAAATCCGAAGGGATTTACCCTCCCTTTTGTGGGGGGAGAATTTGTTACGCTCATTTTGACATTTTCCTACTTGTTAATTGAAATAATTAGTCAGATTTGGCAATTTACTTTTATTCTCTAAATATACAGTACTTTATCCATAGTTAGGCAACCCAAATACCTTCAGCCTCAATTTTGAATTAAAAGGAACACTTTGTTATCAGTTCTGCACATACACTCTGCACCTATAGTTTTTCTTCCTTTTTTCGAATTTGACTTTGACATTGATAACCTGGGATCGTGAACTGCTCTGGCGAATTTGCATTCCATTCTTTTCCATTGCTTCGATCGTTGAAGTTAGTGCCCTGGGGGACCTTTTGCTTCTCTGGCTTTGGTTATAGCCGTCCTCGTCGTTTTGAGGGATTTTTGGAGGCAAGGCGCCCTTTGGAACGTTCTGGAAGCCGTTGGGAGTTGCTGCCAGCGTTCGTTCGCTTTTCTTGCGGTTTTGAAGTGGGCTCTTCTCGATCGAATGGAGCGTTAGGCTGTTCGTCACCATTCGCAGGTTTGTTACGATTTCTTTTCTTCAGCGTGGTTGCTTATCTGGAAATTTGTAATTTATAGCCAACTATTCTACGCCAAGGAAATGCGTTAATTAGTTATACGCCATGGAAATGCGTTCTTAAACGCCATGGAATTGAGTTTTATTACCTGGATTGGTCCTGTTCGTCGTCGTGCATTTGGTTTTGCCTGGATCATGCGGTGCTCCACGAGCCGGCTGGCCGCTCGCCTCTGCGGCCTGGATTTGCGGTCGTTCCCTCTGCGAGCGCTGCCCAACGCACCTGGACTCTTGCATCTCTTCCAACAGCTCGGCCTCCACGTGCCGTATGCATCTGAGGTTTTGTAACGTTTTAATTTGTATCGTTCGTTTATTTGAATTGCTTTTGAACTGTTTAGTATGACCTTCCGAACTGCTATTTTAGAGTTTTTGTGCATATCGATTTTTGGTGTTAATTTGAGCTACTAGATATGAGATTGATTAATTTACTTACCTCTGTGGATAGCAGCCATGTGTAATTTTGTTATGATTTGGCTTTGAGGCTGCTTTTGTAATCACTGTAGTTTTTTTTGACGTCGCGTATTGCATTAACCTTGTTGTTTATTTAAGATCACTTGCTAGAGCTAAATTTTTTTTGGCGGTGGCAAAACTGCTACCAACGGGATTTTTGTTGAGATTATGTAGCCTCCCGTTTTTGATTTTGTGATAAACTAGTTCTCGGCTAGAATACCCGCAAGCAGTTCTTAGTACGTCAGGAAATACTTTATGACTTTCCTTTAGGAACTAGCAAACCCCTGTGAGATCTCATAACGTGCTGGAACCACCCCATCTAAATTTTGTGTGTCTTAAAGTTAATTTTTAGGCCAACCGTCGGGGTTAGATGTTGGCATTGCATATTTTGCTTGCGTTATTCGCACCCTTGATTTTGTACTCCGCTTCACGGGGATTTATAGTCTATTTAAAGCTTTCTTAGTTTATTTTATTGGGTTAATGTAGTCATGCTTCGTGTCGTGCCGTTTTCCGCTTCACGGTGAACGTCATTGGTAATTTATCTAGTCATGTTTTGAGTATATTGCTTCGATATAAGTTTTGAGGTACCTAGTTGTTACGCCCTTCAGGCTAATTTCGCAGTTCGGACACCTCGAGTTGGATTCTTAGGTCAATTGTTTTATGTACTTGTAACCATTAGTCGTATTATTATTTCTGGTGTTAATTGTGATAATTTACTGTGATTTTGGATCTATACTTTTATGTTGGATATGCACTATAGTACCTACCAATATTAATAAAGCTGTGATATTCTGATTGGTCGATGCTTTGATTTTGTTTAACTTGCTGGTTTTTATCTTCGACCTTGTGTAAGGTCCGACACAAGGAATTGGATCTGAGTCTAGGACCTGGCGCCCATTCTCTTCGTATTTCGTATAGTGTTCTTTTCAGCATAGTTGGAACCCTGCGACCCTCGCGGCGAGCTAGCCCAATTAGGCCGATAGTTACCAGCCGGCAAAATATCAAATATAACTTTCGCCAAAAGGTAAGGCCGACCGTCTATCTTCCCTGACAATCTTTTCTTAGAGTGTTGCAAAAGTTGTATTTATGACACAAGAACTAAACAGTATTTATTTCAAAAACACGGCCTCGCAATGTACGAACGAACTGCGTTTTACATGTGTATGCGTTTCTTTAATACTCTACCTAGCTCACTACAATCTGTAGAAAATTTTAAGACATTTAAAATCAAAATATATAATCTACTGTTAAATATAGAACCATACCATTTTGATGAATTTTTCCACCATTTTGCTTAGTGTAGCCTCTGTTGACGTTTTCCATTCCATCATATTATGTATTTTATTATTAAATTTCATATGCATGTATGATTCTATGTAAATAAAGTTATTCTATTCTATTCTAAATGTTTGTGAGGGTACAAAACTGTTAAACTTTCATAAGCAGATTTAAGGAATTTGGATACATGTTGTGTAAAATTTATTTAATTAATTATCAATTGTAAGACCAAGATTATTTATTGTGTCGACTAGTTCAACTGGGCTATGGTCGACCAGAATAAAAATGGCAGGTAGGACTAATTGTTTTAAGTTCTTTGGTCCAAATAAACTTGCAGAACTTTTAGAAGCCTTGATAATTAGTGAATGTTTATAAGGCTGGTTGACAATATTCACCAGTTCTTCATTAAGACGTTCGCAGGCAAGCTGTACTTCACTAGTCTTGAAAGATACATAAATATGGGCGTCATCGGCGTATTGATGTTATCTACAAAATTTCAGAAGTTTACTCAAATTTAACGTGTAAATATTATGCAACAGTGGCCCTAATATGGAACCCTGAGGTACTCCTACTTCTACCGGTAATGCTGTTGGCGTATCATCAGCAACTTTAACAATTTGAATTCTATTACCAAGGTAACTTTGAAATAGTCTTATTGGCATTAACTCAAAGCTTATGTATTTTAAGATTAGCAAGAGCGTCGTGTAGTTAAGCGTTTCAAACGCCTTACTGTAGTCCAGGAACACAATCAATATTAATTCATACTGATAGAATATCATCAGTGATGTCCAGGGTGTCTCGGACGAAAACCCGACTGTGTGTCAGGTAATACACTGTTCTTATCATATATAATACAACTAGCGGATTCTTGATTATCAAATAATCATTTCTGTTTACACGAGTGTGATTGCCTAAAACAATATATCGAGTGGAAACCGAAATGATTTGATAATTGAGAAGACACGAGTTGCATTCGGCTAGATTATATCGCGAGTCAATAAACAACGTGTGAATAGTGTATTTTAAATATTAAAACTACAGTTAATGTGGTTGTTATGACAATTGTACTGACAGCAGGTAACGTGATGTTTGTGAAGGCGTGTGATTATCACGTATTAATCAGGAAGGAATGTGATTGTCAGTTGCTATATACATTATCAAAAGTTAGTACATGCGTAACTATGCATTTTGCCGTTTTTCATTGATTGACGTTAGAGGGAGTGGTATAATCATACATAATGCAACTAGTGGGTTTTTGATTATCAAATAATCATTTCTGTTTACATGAGATATATTGTTTGGCAATTACACGAGTCCGAAGGACGAGCGTGATTGCCTAAAACAATATATCGAGTGGAAACCGAAATGATTTGATAATTGAGAAGACACGAATTGCATTCGGCTAGATTATATCGCGAGTCAATAAACAACGTTTGAATAGTGTATTTTAAATATTAAAACTACAGTTAATGTGGTTGTTATGACAATTGTACTGACAGCAGGTAACGTGATGTTTGTGAAGGCGTGTGATTATCACGTATTAATCAGGAAGGAATGTGATTGTCAGTTGCTATATACATTATCAAAAGTTAGTACATGCGTAACTATGCATTTTGCCGTTTTTCATTGATTGACGTTAGAGGGAGTGGTATAATCATACATAATGCAACTAGTGGGTTTTTGATTATCAAATAATCATTTCTGTTTACATGAGATATATTGTTTGGCAATTACACGAGTCCGAAGGACGAGCGTGATTGCCTAAAACAATATATCGAGTGGAAACCGAAATGACTTGATAATTGAGAAGACACGAGTTGCATTCGGCTAGATTATATCGCGAGTCAATAAACAACGTTTGAATAGTGTATTTTAAATATTAAAACTACAGTTAATGTAGTTGTTATGACAATTGTACTGACAGCAGGTAACGTGATGTTTGTGAAGGCGTGTGATTATCACGTATTAATCAGGAAGGAATGTGATTGTCAGTTGCTATGTACATTATCAAAAGTTAGTACATGCGTAACTATGCATTTTGCCGTTTTTCATTGATTGACGTTAGAGGGAGTGGTATAATCATACATAATGCAACTAGTGGGTTTTTGATTATCAAATAATCATTTCTGTTTACATGAGATATATTGTTTGGCAATTACACGAGTCCGAAGGACGAGCGTGATTGCCTAAAACAATATATCGAGTGGAAACCGAAATGATTGGATAATTGAGAAGACACGAGTTGCATTCGGCTATATTATATCGCGAGTCAATAAACAACGTTTGAATAGTGTATTTTAAATATTAAAACTACAGTTAATGTGGTTGTTATGACAATTGTACTGACAGCAAGTAACGTGATGTTTGCGGAGGCGTGTGATTATCACGTATTAATCAGGAAGGAATGTGATTGTCAGTTGCTATGTACATTATCAAAAGTTAGTACTATGCATTTTGCCGTTTTTCATTGATTGACGTTAGAGGGAGTGGTATAATCATACATAATGCAACTAGTGGGTTTTTGATTATCAAATAATCATTTCTGTTTACATGAGATATATTGTTTGGCAATTACACGAGTCCGAAGGACGAGCGTGATTGCCTAAAACAATATATCGAGTGGAAACCGAAATGACTTGATAATTGAGAAGACACGAGTTGCATTCGACTAGATTATATCGCGAGTCAATAAACAACGCTTGAATAGTGTATTTTAAATATTAAAACTACAGTTAATGTAGTTGTTATGACAATTGTACTGACAGCAGGTAACGTGATGTTTGTGAAGGCGTGTGATTATCACGTATTAATCAGGAAGGAATGTGATTGTCAGTTGCTATATACATTATCAAAAGTTAGTACATGCGTAACTATGCATTTTGCCGTTTTTCATTGATTGACGTTAGAGGGAGTGGTATAATCATACATAATGCAACTAGTTGGTTTTTGATTATCAAATAATCATTTCTGTTTACATGAGATATATTGTTTGGCAATTACACGAGTCCGAAGGACGAGCGTGATTGCCTAAAACAATATATCGAGTGGAAACCGAAATGATTTGATAATTGAGAAGACACGAGTTGCATTCGGCTAGATTATATCGCGAGTCAATAAACAACGTTTGAATAGTGTATTTTAAATATTAAAACTACAGTTAATGTGGTTGTTATGACAATTGTACTGACAGCAGGTAACGTGATGTTTGTGAAGGCGTGTGATTATCACGTATTAATCAGGAAGGAATGTGATTGTCAGTTGCTATATACATTATCAAAAGTTAGTACATGCGTAACTATGCATTTTGCCGTTTTTCATTGATTGACGTTAGAGGGAGTGGTATAATCATACATAATGCAACTAGTGGGTTTTTGATTATCAAATAATCATTTCTGTTTACATGAGATATATTGTTTGGCAATTACACGAGTCCGAAGGACGAGCGTGATTGCCTAAAACAATATATCGAGTGGAAACCGAAATGATTTGATAATTGAGAAGACACGAGTTGCATTCGACTAGATTATATCGCGAGTCAATAAACAACGCTTGAATAGTGTATTTTAAATATTAAAACTACAGTTAATGTGGTTGTTATGACAATTGTACTGACAGCAGGTAACGTGATGTTTGTGAAGGCGTGTGATTATCACGTATTAATCAGGAAGGAATGTGATTGTCAGTTGCTATATACATTATCAAAAGTTAGTACATGCGTAACTATGCATTTTGCCGTTTTTCATTGATTGACGTTAGAGGGAGTGGTATAATCATACATAATGCAACTAGTGGGTTTTTGATTATCAAATAATCATTTCTGTTTACATGAGATATATTGTTTGGCAATTACACGAGTCCGAAGGACGAGCGTGATTGCCTAAAACAATATATCGAGTGGAAACCGAAATGATTTGATAATTGAGAAGACACGAGTTGCATTCGGCTAGATTATATCGCGAGTCAATAAACAACGTTTGAATAGTGTATTTTAAATATTAAAACTACAGTTCATGTGGTTGTTATGACAATTGTACTGACAGCAAGTAACGTGATGTTTGCGGAGGCGTGTGATTATCACGTATTAATCAGGAAGGAATGTGATTGTCAGTTGCTATGTACATTATCAAAAGTTAGTACATGCGTAACTATGCATTTTGCCGTTTTTCATTGATTGACGTTAGAGGGAGTGGTATAATCATACATAATGCAACTAGTGGGTTTTTGATTATCAAATAATCATTTCTGTGTACATGAGATATATTGTTTGGCAATTACACGAGTCCGAAGGACGAGCGTGATTGCCTAACACAATATATCGAGTGGAAACCGAAATGATTTGATAATTGAGAAGACACGAGTTGCATTCGACTAGATTATATCGCGAGTCAATAAACAACGTTTGAATAGTGTATTTTAAATATTAAAACTACAGTTAATGTGGTTGTTATGACAATTGTACTGACAGCAGGTAACGTGATGTTTGTGAAGGCGTGTGATTATCACGTATTAATCAGGAAGGAATGTGATTGTCAGTTGCTATATACATTGTCAAAAGTTAGTACATGCGTAACTATGCATTTTGCCGTTTTTCATTGATTGACGTTAGAGGGAGTGGTATAATCATACATAATGCAACTAGTGGGTTTTTGATTATCAAATAATCATTTCTGTTTACATGAGATATATTGTTTGGCAATTACACGAGTCCGAAGGACGAGCGTGATTGCCTAAAACAATATATCGAGTGGAAACCGAAATGATTTGATAATTGAGAAGACACGAGTTGCATTCGGCTAGATTATATCGCGAGTCAATAAACAACGTTTGAATAGTGTATTTTAAATATTAAAACTACAGTTAATGTAGTTGTTATGACAATTGTACTGACAGCAGGTAACGTGATGTTTGTGAAGGCGTGTGATTATCACGTATTAATCAGGAAGGAATGTGATTGTCAGTTGCTATGTACATTATCAAAAGTTAGTATATGCGTAACTATGCATTTTGTCGTTTTTCATTGATTGACGTTAGAGGGAGTGGTATAATCATACATAATGCAACTAGTGGGTTTTTGATTATCAAATAATCCTTTCTCCGTTTACATGAGATATATTGTTTGGCAATTACACGAGTCCGAAGGACGAGCGTGATTGCCTAAAACAATATATCGAGTGGAAACCGAAATGATTGGATAATTGAGAAGACACGAGTTGCATTCGGCTATATTATATCGCGAGTCAATAAACAACGTTTGAATAGTGTATTTTAAATATTAAAACTACAGTTAATGTGGTTGTTATGACAATTGTACTGACAGCAAGTAACGTGATGTTTGCGGAGGCGTGTGATTATCACGTATTAATCAGGAAGGAATGTGATTGTCAGTTGCTATGTACATTATCAAAAGTTAGTACATGCGTAACTATGCATTTTGCCGTTTTTCATTGATTGACGTTAGAGGGAGTGGTATAATCATACATAATGCAACTAGTGGGTTTTTGATTATCAAATAATCATTTCTGTTTACATGAGATATATTGTTTGGCAATTACACGAGTCCGAAGGACGAGCGTGATTGCCTAAAACAATATATCGAGTGGAAACCGAAATGATTTGATAATTGAGAAGACACGAGTTGCATTCGGCTAGATTATATCGCGAGTCAATAAACAACGTTTGAATAGTGTATTTTAAATATTAAAACTACAGTTAATGTGGTTGTTATGACAATTGTACTGACAGCAGGTAACGTGATGTTTGTGAAGGCGTGTGACTATCACGTATTAATCAGGAAGGAATGTGATTGTCAGTTGCTATATACATTATCAAAAGTTAGTACATGCGTAACTATGCATTTTGCCGTTTTTCATTGATTGACGTTAGAGGGAGTGGTATAATCATACATAATGCAACTAGTGGGTTTTTGATTATCAAATAATCATTTCTGTTTACATGAGATATATTGTTTGGCAATTACACGAGTCCGAAGGACGAGCGTGATTGCCTAAAACAATATATCGAGTGGAAACCGAAATGATTTGATAATTGAGAAGACACGAGTTGCATTCGACTAGATTATATCGCGAGTCAATAAACAACGCTTGAATAGTGTATTTTAAATATTAAAACTACAGTTAATGTGGTTGTTATGACAATTGTACTGACAGCAGGTAACGTGATGTTTGTGAAGGCGTGTGATTATCACGTATTAATCAGGAAGGAATGTGATTGTCAGTTGCTATATACATTATCAAAAGTTAGTACATGCGTAAACTATGCATTTTGCCGTTTTTCATTGATTGACGTTAGAGGGAGTGGTATAATCATACATAATGCAACTAGTGGGTTTTTGATTATCAAATAATCATTTCTGTTTACATGAGATATATTGTTTGGCAATTACACGAGTCCGAAGGACGAGCGTGATTGCCTAAAACAATATATCGAGTGGAAACCGAAATGATTTGATAATTGAGAAGACACGAGTTGCATTCGACTAGATTATATCGCGAGTCAATAAACAACGCTTGAATAGTGTATTTTAAATATTAAAACTACAGTTAATGTGGTTGTTATGACAATTGTACTGACAGCAGGTAACGTGATGTTTGTGAAGGCGTGTGATTATCACGTATTAATCAGGAAGGAATGTGATTGTCAGTTGCTATATACATTATCAAAAGTTAGTACATGCGTAACTATGCATTTTGCCGTTTTTCATTGATTGACGTTAGAGGGAGTGGTATAATCATACATAATGCAACTAGTGGGTTTTTGATTATCAAATAATCATTTCTGTTTACATGAGATATATTGTTTGGCAATTACACGAGTCCGAAGGACGAGCGTGATTGCCTAAAACAATATATCGAGTGGAAACCGAAATGATTTGATAATTGAGAAGACACGAGTTGCATTCGGCTAGATTATATCGCGAGTCAATAAACAACGTTTGAATAGTGTATTTTAAATATTAAAACTACAGTTCATGTGGTTGTTATGACAATTGTACTGACAGCAAGTAACGTGATGTTTGCGGAGGCGTGTGATTATCACGTATTAATCAGGAAGGAATGTGATTGTCAGTTGCTATGTACATTATCAAAAGTTAGTACATGCGTAACTATGCATTTTGCCGTTTTTCATTGATTGACGTTAGAGGGAGTGGTATAATCATACATAATGCAACTAGTGGGTTTTTGATTATCAAATAATCATTTCTGTGTACATGAGATATATTGTTTGGCAATTACACGAGTCCGAAGGACGAGCGTGATTGCCTAACACAATATATCGAGTGGAAACCGAAATGATTTGATAATTGAGAAGACACGAGTTGCATTCGACTAGATTATATCGCGAGTCAATAAACAACGTTTGAATAGTGTATTTTAAATATTAAAACTACAGTTAATGTGGTTGTTATGACAATTGTACTGACAGCAGGTAACGTGATGTTTGTGAAGGCGTGTGATTATCACGTATTAATCAGGAAGGAATGTGATTGTCAGTTGCTATATACATTGTCAAAAGTTAGTACATGCGTAACTATGCATTTTGCCGTTTTTCATTGATTGACGTTAGAGGGAGTGGTATAATCATACATAATGCAACTAGTGGGTTTTTGATTATCAAATAATCATTTCTGTTTACATGAGATATATTGTTTGGCAATTACACGAGTCCGAAGGACGAGCGTGATTGCCTAAAACAATATATCGAGTGGAAACCGAAATGATTTGATAATTGAGAAGACACGAGTTGCATTCGGCTAGATTATATCGCGAGTCAATAAACAACGTTTGAATAGTGTATTTTAAATATTAAAACTACAGTTAATGTAGTTGTTATGACAATTGTACTGACAGCAGGTAACGTGATGTTTGTGAAGGCGTGTGATTATCACGTATTAATCAGGAAGGAATGTGATTGTCAGTTGCTATGTACATTATCAAAAGTTAGTATATGCGTAACTATGCATTTTGTCGTTTTTCATTGATTGACGTTAGAGGGAGTGGTATAATCATACATAATGCAACTAGTGGGTTTTTGATTATCAAATAATCCTTTCTCCGTTTACATGAGATATATTGTTTGGCAATTACACGAGTCCGAAGGACGAGCGTGATTGCCTAAAACAATATATCGAGTGGAAACCGAAATGATTGGATAATTGAGAAGACACGAGTTGCATTCGGCTATATTATATCGCGAGTCAATAAACAACGTTTGAATAGTGTATTTTAAATATTAAAACTACAGTTAATGTGGTTGTTATGACAATTGTACTGACAGCAAGTAACGTGATGTTTGCGGAGGCGTGTGATTATCACGTATTAATCAGGAAGGAATGTGATTGTCAGTTGCTATGTACATTATCAAAAGTTAGTACATGCGTAACTATGCATTTTGCCGTTTTTCATTGATTGACGTTAGAGGGAGTGGTATAATCATACATAATGCAACTAGTGGGTTTTTGATTATCAAATAATCATTTCTGTTTACATGAGATATATTGTTTGGCAATTACACGAGTCCGAAGGACGAGCGTGATTGCCTAAAACAATATATCGAGTGGAAACCGAAATGATTTGATAATTGAGAAGACACGAGTTGCATTCGGCTAGATTATATCGCGAGTCAATAAACAACGTTTGAATAGTGTATTTTAAATATTAAAACTACAGTTAATGTGGTTGTTATGACAATTGTACTGACAGCAGGTAACGTGATGTTTGTGAAGGCGTGTGACTATCACGTATTAATCAGGAAGGAATGTGATTGTCAGTTGCTATATACATTATCAAAAGTTAGTACATGCGTAACTATGCATTTTGCCGTTTTTCATTGATTGACGTTAGAGGGAGTGGTATAATCATACATAATGCAACTAGTGGGTTTTTGATTATCAAATAATCATTTCTGTTTACATGAGATATATTGTTTGGCAATTACACGAGTCCGAAGGACGAGCGTGATTGCCTAAAACAATATATCGAGTGGAAACCGAAATGATTTGATAATTGAGAAGACACGAGTTGCATTCGACTAGATTATATCGCGAGTCAATAAACAACGCTTGAATAGTGTATTTTAAATATTAAAACTACAGTTAATGTGGTTGTTATGACAATTGTACTGACAGCAGGTAACGTGATGTTTGTGAAGGCTTGTGATTATCACGTATTAATCAGGAAGGAATGTGATTGTCAGTTGCTATATACATTATCAAAAGTTAGTACATGCGTAACTATGCATTTTGCCGTTTTTCATTGATTGACGTTAGAGGGAGTGGTATAATCATACATAATGCAACTAGTGGGTTTTTGATTATCAAATAATCATTTCTGTTTACATGAGATATATTGTTTGGCAATTACACGAGTCCGAAGGGCGAGCGTAATTGCCTAAAACAATATATCGAGTGGAAACCGAAATGATTTGATAATTGAGAAGACACGAGTTGCATTCGGCTAGATTATATCGCGAGTCAATAAACAACGTTTGAATAGTGTATTTTAAATATTAAAACTACAGTTAATGTGGTTGTTATGACAATTGTACTGACAGCAAGTAACGTGATGTTTGTGGAGGCGTGTGATTATCACGTATTAATCAGGAAGGAATGTGATTGTCAGTTGCTATGTACATTATCAAAAGTTGGTACATGCGTAACTATGCATTTTGCCGTTTTTCATTGGTTGACGTTAGAGGGAGTGGTATAATCATACATAATGCAACTAGTGGGTTTTTGATTATCAAATAATCATTTCTGTTTACACGAGATATATTGTTTGGCAATTACGCGAGTCCGAAGGACGAGCGTGATTGCCTAAAATAATATATCGAGTGGAAACAGAAAGGATTTGATAATCGAGAAGACACGAGTTGAATTCCGGCTAGATTATATCGCGAGTCAATAAACAACGTTTGAATAGTGTAATTTAAATATTAAGACTACAGTTAATGTGGTTGTTATGACAATTGTACTGACAGCAGGTAACGTGATGTTTGTGAAGGCCTGTGTTTATCACCTATTAATCAGGAAGGTATGTGAGTGTCAGTTGCTATGTACATAATCAAAAATTAGTACATGCGTAACTATGCATTTTGCCGTTTTTCATTGGTTGATGTTAGAGGGAGTGGTATAATCAATATAATCCCTAATCTGACCACTGTGTTTTAACCTTTGTCACCCGTGTTACGACCTGTTTTTTCAAATTTCAGGAAATACTCCTTTTAATAAACAACAGTTTATAATATTGCAAAAAACGGTATTACGTGCGGACAATAGAGTTTAATTATGTTCATGTTTAAACCATTCGCACCGGCAGCATTTGTTTTGGTCGCTTTAATAGCAATAAACACCACAACCTCATCAACTTTCTTAAAATTTAAACCACTGTCGCAATATTTGTTATTGTTGTAAAAATCAAAACCTTTAAATCTATATATTTAAAACCTGAAGCGTTTTCTTTTCACATCTATTTTGAGATTTACACCGGGCCGATTTCGATAATTCTATTTTTAAATAAAAGGCGGCACCGTGTAGATGTGCACAAAGGTTCTTATTTACAAATAACTGCTTAACTTTCAGAGAAAACCTAAAATATTGTATCACGTAAGTGACGTAGCTTTACAGTGGAACAAATAAAATACCGCCTGCTATATTATGAGAAACGTCAAAGTATATGTACAGTGACAGCGAATTTTTAAGAAAATTTCAATCTTTCCTTTCGATCTCTCTCAACAACAACAACGGAGGAGGAGGAAAAGAGAGAATCTCTCTCTTTTCCTCCTCCTCCGTTGTTGTTGTTGAGAGAGA